>CM069441.1:145812951-145914768 GCA_035610835.1 Ophiura sarsii | reverse complement strand
CTTCTGAGTGCTAAGGAATAGTGCAATCAGTGGTGTAGCCAGCTCGTTCAGATGGGGCAAGACTCAATGTTAAGAAAATTGTCCTGATCCATGGGCTTATTTAGCAGGGTTTGTATTCTTTTCAGATCGATCATTCACTCTGCCCTGCTGCTCGCTACGCCACTGGGCGCGGTTGAGGAAACTAAGTGGGAATACGAATAAATCCGTTTATTATTATGATATATTCTTCCACAATGTTTTCATGATCATTGATTGGTTAAGATTACGTTATCTAAAATACTTCTTATGTCATTCCCACGCAAATAGTACAATTTTAGCCTCGTTCTTGTTTCACACGATTTACTCAGTGGTGTTACAACGGGATATTGGGCATGGGAACATACTCCCCCCCCCCCCCCCCCCCGATATAAAGGCTTTTGTTACCCCCAGACCAAGCAATTATACCTAAATCAAGGTTTTGCTGATTCCGACGTAACCCTTACAACGACCTTCACTGAATTGGTGAAATCGTGACGTAATGAAGCGTATTATCTCATCAACGTTCAGTTTTAGAGCTATATCAGTCAGATGTATTTTGTACTTTAAGAATTGAGTATTGTTGATGAAGGATAACAATAACCAGTGTGAGTTGAATAAGAGATGGGCACTCCGCTCCTCGGATAATTACTACCGCCTTTACCTTTACCTTGCCTGTATTTTGTTGAAATGGGATGATGCGTGATCTGATCTCGACATTAATGGGATTCCAATATTCAGGACTAGGGCTATGCGTATTAAGTCATTCTCTGCGGCAATCAATCTAAAAGTATACTAGGGTGAACAATATGTTAATAACCATTTTTGACAGCCCCTTAGGTGCTTCACCATTCATCCACCTTACAACTCACAATAAGTGTGGCTGCGTCTCTGTATACAAGTGTAAAAATAAAATTTATACAATAACGTTGTAATATAATACTGTTTTTATAACATATTATCTCAATTGAAGAGGAGCATATTTTATCTCCATAAATTAAAAGCCATGTTTGTACATTTTGAATCATTACTAGATTTATGTTGTTTTGCTTTATTGTTTGTTGGTTTTGGGGGTTTTCTTTTCATTCTTTATCTTCTGCTTTGTATGCATTTTATGTTCGGGACTATTTTATATATGAAGTTTTTATTGAACTCTTGGGTTAATTTTGCTTAATCCCAGCACAACATTTTTGTAGGTTAACAGTATAAACCTAATTAGTTATGACATTAATTATGGCATATTTTTAAGAGTACAAACATGTTATATTGATTAGAAAATGTTAGACTCTTACGTATTATGTTTACAAAAGTATCCTTTGTAAAATGTCAGATGCCATAATAGTTATAGTGCTATTTAAATAGCTATTGTTAAATAATTAATTTTCATGTTTATTAACATCGTATATAAAGATACTCGGCCAAATATGCGCGGAGTAATACCAGATACAAACAAAAAATATGCAAATAAATGCTTGGTTTGACACCGCTTGTTTGTTATTAAAATCAATCTATTGAATGATGATATTGATAATTGTGTTGTTATAATTGAAATTTAAACAGAAATGATGTTTATGATGTAGACATGGATGTTGAAATTAAACGGCGTCTGCTTTGAATAGCGCCCTCATTGTCCTGCTGGCAGAGTGACAGGAAATTATATATTCTTTGTGTATTATTGGCGTAATGTTTGTGGTTTTGTGCAGTGTTATTGACGGTTAGTGATTTATAAGGAAAGTTGGTACTGGTCAGAGTGCTTGTGATTCTAACATCTACATTATATTTAAATCTGACGGAATTGACAGACTATTTTGTAAATAAGGCAGACTCCATTGGGCCGAACTTTTCTCTTTTGAAATCACTAAAATCACTGACTATGGTCAGCAAAAGGTGAATGGAAATATTACAGAGATCGGTTTTAATTTACCTTTTGATTGATCTAAACTATTTGTAATGTTAGTGAAATAATACTTTGTTTGACGTAAAGAAATTGCTCAGCTTGAATGACTTTTAAGTCATTCAAGCTGAACAATTTCTTAAAAGGACAAATCAATTTTAAGCAAGAGCTAAACACGAAGAGATATCATGATGATATATTGGGTGTTGTGTTGTATTTTTATCATTTCTATCAAAAACAGTATAAATCATTCTAGGACACCCTTTATAATGTCATATTATTGCCCGTTACACCAACATGGACAAGTTGGAGGCCTAGGTCACTTTCGAGTTATTGGTATGACTTGAAATGATACCATGTTGAAGGTAATCGGAATTTGTATAATCACAAGATATGAATTGAAAAAGCATATTTTTTTCTATTATTTTCGTTATATTTCACGAAATATACTGGCCTTTATCTCAAAACTAGAACGGCAAGAAGATGTTTGCGTAATTGAGCTAAAATGTGGCTGAAATGTGTCTTATATTTGACGACAACATGTCCGTTTTGACGTGACTGGTCAGTGGTCACATAATAGAAATTGAATATTTTCGAAAATTAGGCCCAAAATGGTTTGAAGGTTAAAATATCATCCCAAAAACCCAACGTTAAACTTGTTTCGTGTTTGGAAATGGCTGGTTTAAACGTCAGTAAAATAATGATTCAACTATATTTCACTCACTGAAGGATATTAGAAAAAGAAGTAATAATGTTTTGACATTTGCGACGGCACAAGATATAGCGACTTTAAAATACAACATACATAGAGTCTATCCGAATTCTGACGTCAAGTTCCCTAAAGGTGACGACCTTCATTTCGAATCATTAATCTTCTCACAAAAGATGTAGCAATTTGCAAATTCTACGTATTTATTATCTTGTGTGAGGATCGAAATATCAAGTTCTTATAATTTCGTTCAAACACAGATCATCTTTCGTTTACTATATACTAATTATTATTATATTATTATTATTATTGGACATAATATGAACATCCCATAAATCAGCATTTCCCATCATAGTCCAACAGGGCTAGCTACGACGGGCTACGACAGTTTACACGACACTTAAAATGACATGAACCCATCTAACCTTGTTCATCATAGTGCAACAGGGCTAGCTACGATAGCATACATAGCACTTTATACGACTTGGACTTATCTAGCTTTGTTAATCATAGTCCCACAGGGTTAGCTACGACAGCGTATACGAAACTTTATGTGACTTGGACCTATCTCTCCTTTTTCATCACTTAGCCCAACAGGGATAGCTACGACAGTATACATTACAGTTTATGTGACTTGAACCTAGCCTTACTCATCATCATCAGTGTCCAACAGGCCGAGCTACGATAGTATAAACGAAATTTAATGTATCTAGCCTTGTTCAACATAGTCCCATTGGGCTAGCTATGACAGCACACACAGCACTGTATGTGACTTGGACCTATCAAGCTTTGTTCATCTTAGTCCAATTAGCTACGGCAATAAACATGACACTTTATGTGACTTGGACCTATCTAGCCTTGTCCATCATAGTGCAACAGGGTTAGCTACAATAATAAACACTACACTTTATTTGACTCGGACCTATCAAGCCTTGCGCACCATAGCCCAACGGGTATCTGTACTTTATGAAATGAGTCCAAACGGGTCCAAACGGGTCCAAATGAGTCCAAATGAGTCCAAATGGGTCCAAACGAGTCCAAAAACAGTGAAGTGTGTTAAAATAATGACTAATGTAACCTTTGAGCATACAATTTTGTCGTATTTTGACCGATAAATCTTGTGATAAATCAAGTTAATTCTATGCCATAAATACGACAGTACAAGACATTTGGACCTATTTCGTACAAGATGAGATTCTTCTTACGCGGAGATAATAGTGATATTGTAACTCTTCTTTGACCAAATCAAGAAGCATACATAATATTTCTGTCGTCCCCCTCCCCCTCCCAATTTTATCTTTATGTAGTGCAACTGAGAGCCCAGTTTAAGTGTACTTGTTGCATTAATAGTTTCTTAGCTTTAGGTACAAAGTTGTGGGCTCAGAATAATCGCATGAGTATGGGATCTTGAGACTCTCTGCTATTCATAACATTTGGGATCATCAAATTGCTAAATTAGAACGAAACATGAAATGTCAAAGAATCTTCTTAACAATATTCAAAATTTCAGAAGAATGGCTTATCCTAAGATTAAGATTAACCCTATGCAATAGGGCGGTAATACCCGTTTAAGATTCAAAAGATGCATGAACTTCCATAATGAAATCCTACACGGCCAGGAAAGAAGTTGAGGATCAGGCAATTGAGGTTGTTTTAAATTTAATTAAGACAGTAGTTATTCGATTTGATTGTATGAAAGTTATCTAAGAATGATCTAAAAATTCAAAGTTTAGACCTTCCGGGAAAGGGAGTCGTTACTCTGAGTTTCATGCTTAACGCAATCATCAGACGACAAAGATACTGATTGTGTGACTGGTTGGCTATGGACTAGATTAGTATGCATACACTTTCAATGGTGTTTAATCACTAAAAGTGCGTTAAGCATGAAACTCAGAGTAACGACTCCCTTTCTCGGAAGGTCTAAACTTTGAATTTTGATATAGCTCATCCTTTATTGGATTTGAGCACTGTTATTCGAAAGATAGTCTGACCATGAAATCGATTCGATATTCATGACTTTATACTTTATGTTATGCTCCTGACTTTTTATCAGTTGAGCACTATTAAGCTATCCTCGAAGCTTTTAGACCGGTCCTGAGAAATGGTCTGGCTGGCTTACGGGCTGGAGAAGTGTGACACACTTTTAGTGATTAAACACCATTGAAAGTGTATGCATACTAATCTAGTCCATAGCCAACCAGTCACACAATCAGTATTCTTGTCGTCTGATGATTGCGTTAAGCATGAAACTCAGAGTAACGACTCCCTTTCTCGGAAGGTCTAAACTTTGAATTTTTATATAGCTCATCTTTTATTGGATTTGAGCACTGTTATTCGAAAGATAGTCTGACCATGAAATCGATTCGATATTCATGACTTTATACTTTATGTTATGCTCCTGACTTTTTATCAGTTGAGCACTATTAAGCTATCCTCGAAGCTTTTAGACCGGTCCTGAGAAATGGTCTGGCTGGCTTACGGGCTGGAGAAGTGTGACACACTTTTAGTGATTAAACACCATTGAAAGTGTATGCATACTTAACTAATCTAGTCCATAGCCAACCAGTCACACAATCAGTATCCTTGTCGTCTGATGATTGCGTTAAGCATGAAACCAGAGACCCTATAACTATGGGACAAGTATCTCGGAGGCAAAGTCCCCCGTTTACTATGCTTAAACTGACTAATGATGATCTTAAAGGGGGCGCACTATCATGGTCGTAACAAACCAGACGACCTAAGACACGGTGGATTTTATCGGCTCAAAACATGATTTGTGACACAGAAATAGTACATCAATGGTCAAAAAAAGCTGATTGTGATTTAGAGTAAAACTTATTTGCTTTGATGATAGCAGAATTTAGTTCTTATATGACACGAAACATTCAGAATTGGTTATTTGAAATTAATTTTCACGTGGAACAAAATACAAATTTCAAATTGCGGATGGCTTCGTCTGACAGTGACAGAGGAGAGACGTGGCGTTATTTGCATTTTATGAATATTGTAATCAGATCAGTTGGAAAGGATGCTGGATCGCGACGATCACATCGTGAGAGGTCATGAATAGTCATGAATGAATATTCATTCACAACGAATGATTGACAGTTTACGCTTAACTTCCGAATGATGAACTTATAGAGGGCGCTATACTGTGAAACAAAATCTCAACAATGGGCAGATAGGGTGTTACGTAGGCCTGATGAAACTCAAAGTAACGACTCCCTTTCTCGGAAGGTCTAAACTTTGAATTTTTATATAGCTCATCTTTATTGGATTTGAGCACTGTTATTCGAAAGATAGTCTGACCATGAAATCGATTCGATATTCATGACTTTATACTTTAAGAATGATCTACATATAGATATGTGTTCCAGGTTTTGTATTATTAAGTTTCCCATTATGTCAGTAACAATCAAATCTCTTCATTGATAAAGTGCTATTTATATTTGTAATGCACCTCATATTCTGTATCTATAGTTGAATAGCGCTTTCCACCGTGCAGGCACACTCCCAAAGCGATTTTTGGGCCAATCGTCATTGCTGCTTTTTAATTACCCTTTCGTCGATACACTTTAGGCGGCTACCGTCCGACGTGCACACTACTTTCCCTAACAGCTCCCTAAGTATCGCTTGGGTCATCGAGGCAATCAAGATTAAGTATCTTGCCCATTGATTTAAACACATGGGCCGTAGCCGGAATAGATTTCACAATCCTTATCGTCATCTCTCTTAATTCAAAAGATTGAAAAGTCAATCTTAAAGATTGTGCTGCTGAAGGAAAGATCTTAAAGGATTGAAATATTCAATCTAATAGAGTGAAATTACAATATATCGGACTGAAATTTCACTCTATTAGATTGAACATTTTTAATCTTTTAACATCTTTCTCTCAGCACAATCTTTAAGATTGACTTTTCAATCTTTTGATTTAAGAGTTATGAGTTCACACGTACTCTTTAAGTGTCTGCTACGTAATGTTAATGTCATACACATTAAGATGATTTAACGGCCGAGTGCACCAATGGCGAGTAAGTGAAGCATAGTGCTACCTCGCTAGTAAGTGGGGCGAGGGTAAATCACAATTTTGAGAGCACCAAATCGAATTAAGCTACTAGACTAGTAAAACACGAATAATGTACGTTAAAGCTGACACCTGACTAGACCCAAGAGTCAGTTGAAGCATAAAAGTTTATGCTATAACTAAATTATGATTTCTGTTTCGCCCGATGGACAATTACATAGATATGACGATCAATGGGAGATTTGTATCATGCAATTTATGATCAATTTGTGTATAATTTACTGAATAATACATTTCAGATCAATTTATTATAACATATCTTAAATATATCCACAATCATGCATACAAACTTGTAGAAATAATTTCAATCAATCAATCAATCAACAAATCAATCAATAGATAAATAAGTAAATGATTAATAAATGATTTAAATAAGTAAATAGCATGTAATCAAATAAATAAACGAATAAGTAAATAAACAAAACATATGCCTATTTATATAATGAAGGAAGGAATAATAAAATACTATAAATAAATTAATAAATATGTTAAATGTAAATAGATAAGATGAATACAAAATAATAATTACATACAAATCAATAAATCAAATTATAATAAATAATAAATCAATACAACAGTATGTCAATACCTAGGCCATCATACTGTATATGTAGTTCATAGAAATTGACATAAATGATTTCATTAAAGTCACCATCATGTTTTGAAAAGAAAAGAAAAAAATGTGACGTGTTCTACCAAAACCAGACGGAGTAGGGCAGAGCTCCAAACTGAGAAATAGCCCAAAACATAATTGGGGTGATTTTGAGGGGAATTTGAGTTTCTGGTAAATAATTATTTTTCAGAGTTTTTATAACAATATTGTGAAAGATTCAGATTAAAAAATCATCCTAAGTGTATGTTTCAGTGATTTAAAAAAATCCTAGTTCTTGTAAAAAGCCTAGTTCTAGTAACTTTAAAGGGCGATATCTCAGTTTGGAGTTTTCATAAAGACCGTAAAAAAACTTGAAAATAATGTAACTCCGATTTGGGAAGTCCGATTTAAAAAAGAGAGGTACCACTGTAAAGCTGAAGATCTCTAGTTTAATAATCAATTCCTAACTCAATTTTGATATCTTGCCCAATTGTGTCTGGTTTCTGAGAATCGAACCCGTGTTTTCCGATTATAAACCCAAGGATGACAGTAGCACGCCACAGAGGTTGGACGGTAGAAGTCTCGTATCAAACCATTGAACTATTTAATTACAAAGAACGGCTTTTTATCATAAATATTGTACCATTTTAGTGCAAAATTAAAATGTTGTAATGTAATGATGGTCCTCATTTCTCAGAGAATTGTAAAAAACTTCCACATTTTCGGACTCAAAATTTCGGCATTTTATCTGTCTCCCAGACCAGCTCGCCGTGGCTCATTATTTAAATTTACCCTGTTAACATTTGACCCTGGGAGTGACGTAGCTATCTGACGACGCATTATTATTATATCTATTCTCTGATAGGCCTACACTGCAAAGTTGCTTAAATATTTACTCAACATTTTACACAGCGTTGTTGAAGTATGCAACCGCTTAACAGTTGCGTAAAATTTACCCAACACCGTTGGATAACATGTTTTCACCAACAGTTGAACAATTCCAGTTACTCAGCAGTTGCACAATTTTAATTACACAACAGTTGGGTATTATTAATTAACCAGTTGTTGGGCATTATGTGACTGTTGCTTAATTTGTGAATTGTTTTCATTATATATTGAGCATTTTTGTATAGCAACTGTTGCTTAATTTATCAAATATAGCCATATGTTGGGTTTTTATTTGTGTCAAGTTTTTATTATATATTGAGCATTTTTGTATAGCAACACGCGGTAGGCAAAATAATGTGAATTCTGGGCGATGCAGCAGAGCTACATACATTACTTCCTCCCGGTAACTTGTAATGGGAATTCTAGGCGATGCAGCAGAGCTACATACACTATTCCCGTTCGGTAGTAGTCTGCTTTAGTATACCTTTTTCCTTGTACCGATAAAGGGCTCACTCCCCATGGACCGCTCCCCATCTTCTGATCTCACCCCCGGAAAAAAGGTCTACTTGCATTGGATTGACCTTGCTGACCTCCGTATACCTTTACACTAGTGCTAGTCCAAAAATTGGACGCATATGTAATGAGCAATTTGTTCGCGTGGGGTTCAAAATTGACCAATGGCAGACACGATAAATACGAATTATATGAATATTTATATACCGTCTTCGCAGAGAGAAGAATCTTGTTCACTTTGATAAATTCAAAATGTCGATTTTCTGGCACTGTATTGCCGCCGTTTCGGTCTAAAATCACACTTTATGGGGTTATCTTTGACATTGGTCCTCGCCCAAAATATCTTCGTCGGAGATATAGCTACATTTCCGCATATGTGACTATTTCCATGCTATTTCCTATCTTTCAATATCGTGTAATAAAAAACCTTTTTACGTCCAAACAGAGACAAATAATTTGATAATTGTTTACGATAACTATAGAAACTCTTACACAGTCACAGAAATACCACCTTCACGCGTTTCTAGATGTACAAACAGCAAATTCAATATTAGCGCGTTATGAAGGGGTGTGATACTATCGTGACGCATAAAAAGCATCGTCCCTAGTAATCCCTAGTGTGCTTAAAGCACAGTTCTTTTGTAAATCCAATGCCAGTAGACCTTGTATTTGGTCGGTTCTCGGATGGGAAGTATCAGGGGGTGTTGTTCGATGTGTGACAGTGAAATTATACAAGGCATACGAGTAGACTAGTTCGGTAGTGAATCGTTAATTTATTTTAACATGTTATTAAACTATAGGCTTATACATGATATCTGACATCTCTTATCAATGGTGCTTTTACTGTGAACGTTTGCCAAACGTAGTCTTGCTATCTGGGTATGAAGGTATAAATAGTCCATATTATATAATACATAAACATATTTATGTGATTCTTTTGGTGTAAAATAGATCACATGACATGAACTATTCAGTATATGTCCATGTCGTGTATTTTTTGGCTATAAAAGTCGACTATTCAATATTCATCGCTATTCGTTATACGACGTCGCTATAACACCGTTGAAATGATATTCATAAACAAATATAGGTCAAACAAGGATGGCAATTTTAATCTATTTGTCAGTGTATTCCGTTTTGGATGCCAAGACAGAATAAATCTAATTGTGGTCCTGCGCTGCAAAAAGATTGCTTAAATATTTACTCAACATTTTACACAACGTTGTTCAAGTATGCAACCGCTCAACTGTTAAGTAAAATTTGCCCAACACCGTTGGATAACATGTTTTCACCAACAGTTGAACAATTCTAGTTACTCAAAAGGTAGGCAATTATATTCACTCAACAGTTGTTCAAGTATGCAACAGCTCACGAAATTGGCTTTTTTGGACAACAGTTGCCTAAAATTCACATGTGCGTAACTTGCATCAACTGTTGCGTGATTGTCCTCAATGCTCATGCAACAGTTGCCAAAGTGGAATATTTTTACGCAACATATTTTAGCAACAGAAACAGTTTCCACCAACATTTTAAGGACATTGTTTTAGACGAATTGCTCAACGCTGTGGATTTTTTACTTTTATACAACGCCTAACTTTCTACATATATTGAATGAATTTTAATCAACACGTCAACCAACAGATGATAAAAGTACTTTTAGTAACGTATTTTAAGCAACCTTTTTGCAGTGTATATGGAAAACATCGCTAGTAACGCTGCAGTTAGGGCATAAGTACTAACGAGGTAGCTTACCTCTATAGTAAATTACGCCAATTTGATGCACTCGGTCGTAGTCTTTTAGGGTATAAAAGTATAAAACAAAAGTATAAGGCTGATATGAGTGACTATCGCCGTGTCATGCTTTCAAATCTGTTCAAATGGTGCCAGCTGCGCGTAAACATAGTGCGCGTTAGTTTTGTCTTCCGATAGCGAATTTTATCTTCATGATGAATATTGCATGATAATAATAATCAGATCAAAACAGCCATGTTGAGGGCTGACTGAACTTGAAAAAAGTAATCTGAACAAGAAATAGTGATCTTAAATGATTAATCTGAAACCAAATTTTGAATGTTAGGTTATTGCCAATTTTAAGCTTGCAAGTTTAACCTTGTTAATTGCATTTGTAAAATAATCGAGTGTACCTAATATCATATAGTTAGTTTTGCTTGCATTTACTGATAATTTGTTGGCCTTAAACCAATTGCTAACTTCTTTCAATTCCTCGTTTACTATATTTATTTTGCTATTGATGTCGTTGTGCGAGTAAGTAATAGGGGTGTCATCAGCAAACAGTATAAAATCAAGAACATTGGATGTATACGTTATGTCATTTACATAAAGTATAAAAAATAGTGGGCCCAATATAGATCCCTGTGGAACACCACATACAATATCTCTTAAGTTTGAATTACAATTGTTATAAGATACATATTGTGTTCTGTTACTTAAGTAGTTCTTAAACCAATCAAGTACCACACCACGAAATCACTAATGTTCCAATTTATGTAAAAGTATTTTATGATCAATTGTATCGAATGCTTTTGATAAATCAAGGAACATTCCAAGTGTGGTTTCATTTTTTTCTACGGCAGTGTTGACTTTATCCACCAGCTGAGCAATAGCCATGTAGGTTGAGTGCTTGGGGCGAAAACCAAATTGTTTGTCATTAAGGATTTCATGAGTATTAATATAGTCAAAACATCTATCAAATACAAGTCTTTCCAGAATTTTAGAAAAGCAAGGTAAAAGTGAAACTGGGCGATAATTTGAAAAAACATTAGGATCAGCTTTTTTATAGATTGGTATATCTTTTGCTTTTTTTGCTTTTTCTGGAACAATGCCTGTTGACAGTGATAAATTGAATATACTTGTAAGTGGTTTTACAATAACATTTCCCACTGATTTTATAATGAAATTCCCAATATTGTCATGACCAGCACTTTTGTTTTGGTTAAATTTGTTAATTATCTTCATGATGTCTAATTCAACAATTGGTTTCATATACATACTAGTAGGGCTCATATCATGGAGGTAGTCGTAATAGTTTTGCCATTGTTTTGGATGTCTGATGCAAGCTTAGGTCCTACGTTAACAAAAAAAATATTAAATTGATTAGAAATGTCTTGGGAGTTATTTATGCTATTGCCATTTTCGTCTTTAAATTGGCACTGTGGTGACTGTTTTTTACCTTTACCAATGATACCGTTAATTTCTTTCCATGTTTCTTTCAGATTATTTTTAGATTTTTCAAACTTCGTGTAAAAGTACATTCTCTTTGACTTACGAATGAGCATGTTCAATTTATTCTTATATGTCCTATACTTCTGTAAGTTCGCATTGGTTGGGATTTGAATATATTTTATGTACAATTTGTTTTTCTTGTTAATACTTTTAAGCAATCTTTTTTAACCGGAATAATGGTTACAGTCTATAATAATTCTGATTAATAGTCTACGCAGTCTTCCAGTTCCTCTAAAGCGGTTGGTGTACGAGACAATAGAGGGTATCCATGTAACGGATTAGCTGCTATCTCTTCGGGAATAATAACAGTGCTTAAGATTTTCAGAAAGAAGACACCTGTTTCATGATATGTAGGCCAATTTGGTAACACGGTTCATGCAAATTTAATGGACGCCATGCACCGATTCAATTGAATGTAGAATAGATCGGATGCGATTCCTCTTTTTAGTCCGCAGCGCATGGCTACATGGATAACCTCTACTTCAATTGCAATGGGCAAATCGTAAGAATTTTCCCAAAAGAGATAAGCCGTAACCAAGGTGACAGTTAAATGTTTAGTTCCCTCACGTTCGACGTATTTTGAACCAATACTTCGAAAACAAGTCAATCATCTTTTCGTTGGTAGGTCTATCCCACCAACATTTTGGTTGTTGGACTATGCTCAAGAGTTTGGCCTCTAATACCATAGTGATGTATCTTTTTCAGCAGATGCCGGTGTGAGACTTTTTCAAAGGCCTTCTCAAAGTCAAGGAGGATCACATCAATTTGGGATTTCTCATCCAGACCTTTTGTGAGGTCGTCGAGCATGCAGATAAGTTGAGTTGCGCATGTTGCGAAAACCATGTTGTGCATCGGACAGGATATTGTTGACAGTCAGGTGTTGGATGGCGGCACAATGAAAGTCAGGGATATGGGTCTGTAATTAGCGGCGTCGGAACGGCTTCCCTTCTTGAACAGCGGTACGATCTGAGCCGTCTTCCACTGCGATGGTAGTTGTCCTTGGTTGATTGATGCCTGGAATAATAGTGTTACTGCAGGTGCTATCTTTTCAGCGGTCTCCTTTAGAAGTATTGTGGGTATTCCGTCGGGACCGGATGCAGCAAAAGGCTTCAGGTTTCTGAGAAGCTTGGTCACCCCGTTCTGGTTCACGATGATGTCCTGCATAGGAGGATGGTTGCTGACACCAAGGTCAGGAATTGGAGCTCCGTTGTCGTTGGAGAAAACCGAAGTAAACTGGCGGTTCAATATGTTTGCTTTGGATCTGGGATCAGAGTGAATAAAGCCTCTGTCTTTCAGTGGAGCAACGCCGGAGTGGTCACGTCGTTTTGATTTGACTATTGCGCCCAATAGACTAAGTATAAGTATAAACTAAGTGGCAATACAAATAAATCCGTTTATTATTATGTTATATTCTTCCACAATGTTTTCATGATCATTGATTGGTTAAGATTACGTCATGTCATTCCATCGCAAATAATACGGAGTGGAGTAATAATAGATACAAACAAAATATGCAAATAAATGCTTGGTTTGACACCACTTGTTTGTTATTAAAATCATTCTATTGAATGATGATATTGATAATTTTGTTGTTATAATTGAAATTTAAACAGAACTGATGTAGACACGGATGTTGAAATTAAACGGCGTCTGCTTTGAATAGCGCCCTCATTGTCCTGCTGGCAGAGTGACAGGAAATTATACATTCTTTGTGTATTATTGGCGTAATGTTTGTGGTTTTGTGCAGTGTTATTGACGGTTAGTGATTTATAAGGAAAGTTGGTACTGGTCAGAGTGCTTGTAATTCTAACATCTACATTATATTTAACTCTTACGGAATTTACAGACTATTTTGTCAATATGGCAGACTCTATGGGCCGAACTTATCTCTTTTGAAATCACTAAAATCACTGACCATGGTCAGCAAAAAGGTAAATGGAAATATTACCAAGATCGGTTTTAATTTCACCTATTGATTGATCTAAACTCGTTGTAATGTTAATGTTATAGTGAATTAATACTTTGACGTTAAAAAAATATTCAGCTTGATTAACTTGAGGACAATTCAATTTTAAGCAAGAGCTGAACACATAGAGATATCATTATGATATATTGGATGTTTTGTTGTATTTTTATCATTTTTATCAAAACAGTATAGATCATTCTAGGACCCATTAATTTATAATGTCATTTTATGACCCGTTACACCAAAATGGACATGTTGGAGGCCCAAGTCAATTCCCAGTTATTGGTATGACTTGAAATGGTACCATGTTGAAGGCAATCGAACTTTGTTATCACAAGATATGAATTGAAAAAGCATATTTCTTTATATTTCACGAAATATATTGGCCTCTATCTCAAAACTGTGTTTGCCGACAAGATGTCTTTTTTGACGTGACTGGTCAGTGGTCACATAATAGAAATTTAAGATTTTCGAAAATTAGGCCCAAAATGGTTTGAAGGCTAAAACTATCATCCTAAAAACCCAACGTTAAACTTGTTTCGTGTTTGGAAATGGCTGGTTTAAACGTCAGTAAAATAATGATTCAACTATATTTTCACTCACTGAAGGATATTAGAAAAAGAAGTAATAATGTTTTGACATTTGCAAAAGCACAAGATATAACGACAACATACAAAGAGTATATGACCCAATTCTGAAGTCAAGTTCACGAAAGGTCACGACCTTCATTTCGAATCATTAATCTTATCACAAAAGATGTAGCAATTTGCAAATTCTACGTATTTATTATCTTGTGTGAGGATCGAAATATCAAGTTCTTACCTTGATTATTTCAAAAATCGAGGTACTCAATCTCTACCGTTTCTTTCTTCTTCTTCATCATCATCTTCTGGCAATATCTACAAAATGCTTCTTCTCCTACAGTTTACATGCTACAATCACCAGATTTGGTCAGTAGGACCCCCTGCCAGACCTTCATTACAGGACCTCACAGTTTGGGGTCAAAGGTCACAGGGGGGTCACTAGGGGTCAAAACGTGATTTTCACTTAAAACGCATTTCCAATTTAGTGAAATGACCTCAGTCAAATCAGTCAACATATTCCTTATGACCGTACGCATATACAATAGTTTGGTTTTTACAATCAACAAATATTTGGGGTCACTAGGGGTCAAAATGTTGATTTTCTAACCATATCACTTAAAATACTTCTTGTCTCAGAGGAAATGGCTCATGAATGTCAGAATTGGTAAAAAGATTCCCTGGGTCCATGCACATACAGCGATCTCAGCGATTAAAATTGACGTGCCATGCGGGGTCACTAGAGGTCATTGACCTATACAGTGGTAAAACGTGAGATATGCTCCGATTAGGACCGGGTTTGTTGCATCTTGTTTGGATTGATGAGCCAAGAAAATAAGTCAATCATATTGACCAGGTCAAAGGTCAAGAAGGGTCAATACGGGTCATTGAACTTTACAGGGGTAACAGTTAAGACATGATCCGATTTGGACCGGGTTTGTTGCATCTTGTTTGGTATGATGAGCCAAGAAAATAAGTTAATCATATTGACCAGGTCAAAGGTCAAGAATGGGTCAATAGGGGTCATTGAACTTTACAGGGGTAAAAGTTAAGACATGATCCGATTTATACCGGGTTTGTTGCATCTTGTGTAGATTGATGAGCCAAGAAAATACGTTAATTATATTGACCAGGTCAAAGGTCAAGAAGGGGTCAATAGGGGTCATTGAACTTTACAGAGGTAAAAGTTAAGACATTATCCGATTCGGACCGAGTTTGTTGCATCTTGTTTGGATTGATGAGCCAAGAAAATAAGTCAATCATTTTAATCAGGTCGACGATCAGCTATTTTTTGAAGTATTATTGCTGGAAATTAGAGGTGTTACCATGGCATTTTCATCTAACAGAAAGAAAGAAATTGATAAAACTGAAGAAACACTTGATAATTTGATCAATAATTTGGAGAAATCATGTGAAGAAGCTTTGAATAAAGACCACAATTTCGAATCGGTAATGAAAGAACTTGATAATGCTAAACATGAGCTTGAAGACTTACGTGCTAAACGAATTAAAGGATGTTTTGTTCGGTCAAAAGCTAAATGGATAGAAGAAGGGGAGAAACCATCAAAATATTTTCTGAATCTTGAAAAAAGAAACTTTGTAAATAAACAAATATGTAAAATTGTTAGAAAAGATAACACAGAGGCAATCTCTCAGGAGGATATTGAAAAAGAAATAATATTATTTTATGAAAACTTGTATAAATATGAAGAGAGTAATATTAACATTAATGATCATGTTGTACATATTAACAAATTAACACAATTGGAGTCAGCCAATTTAGAGGGAGAAATTGATTTGGCTGAGCTTTCTTTTGCTTTGAAAAACATGAAAAATAATAAGACTCCAGGCCCGGATGGCTTTACAGCAGAATTTTATAAAATGTTTTGGGACGACATTTCCATTTTTCTTCTTCTTTCATTAAATGAAGGGTTCAGGAAAGGCTCTCTCACAAAAGAACAAAAAGCTGGCCATGTTACTCTCCTACCAAAGGGTGACAAACCTCGCCATTTTTTGAAGAATTGGAGACCAATATCACTTTTAAATGTTTCATATAAATTAGCATCTGCTTGTATTGCTAACAGAATAAAATCAGTTTTACCAGATCTAATTTCAGAGGACCAAACTGGCTTTGTTCCAAACAGATTTATTGGAGAAAATATTCGCCTTCTTTATGACTTGTTAAATTATACGGAAATCAAAAAAATACCTGGTATGCTATTACTTATAGACTTTGAAAAAGCTTTCGATACCGTATCACATGATTTTATATATAAAACTTTGAAAACCTTCAATTTTGGTACGGATATATGTAAATGGTTTCAAACTCTATATAAAAATGCTTTTTCGTCAGTGTTAATAAATGGGAATATTTCAAAACCGTTTCAAATTCAACGTAGTTGTAGGCAGGGCGACCCTCTTTCGCCTTATGTCTTTGTTTTATGTGCGGAAATTCTGGCCTCAATGATTAGAGACAATCAAAACATAAAAGGGATCAAGATAAATGACATGAATTTTAAGATAACACAATACGCAGATGATACAACTTTAATATTAGATGGTACAGAAAGGTCACTAAAAAGCACGTTTGATACTTTGAAAATTTACCGTGAGATGTCGGGTTTAAAAATCAATATAGATAAAACAGTAGCAGTATGGATTGGGTCATATAAAAACAGAATTGTGAAAATGTGTGAAAATGTCAAGATATCCTGGAATTTTGATGGACATTTTGATTTTTTAGGAATTTATTTTAATACTGATTTGACACAAATGGTTGAACAGAACTATGATAAGTCACTTAAATTGATGAAAAAAATGATTTTAAGTTGGAAAAAAAGGAATCTAACTGTTTTGGGTCGAGTTGTAGTGGTAAAATCTTTGGTCCTACCTAAGTTAAGTTATATTGCTCAAATGCTTCCAAACCCGAACAAAGATTTCATAAAAACGGTTAATGATATGATTTTTAAATATGTATGGGGTGGCAAGCCAGACAGAATAAAAAGATCTCAGTTTGTGCAAAATTATGAGAACGGAGGTGTAAAAATGCCAGATGTGGAATCTCATATAAATGCATTGAAAATAAATTGGATTCGAAGGGTTTTGCAAGGTGAAAAAAGTTGGATAAAATTGTATAGATTATGTTTAAATGCCAAAAAAGACGATATTTGTTGTACAGGTTTTTTCCATTTTAATGCAACAAAAAATAAGATAGACAACAAGTTCTGGTATGATACTCTATTCTCTTGGTCATCTTTGATATGCATTGTTAACAACGGTGTTTTAGACTTCAATCGCATTGCAAAACAATATTTGTGGTGGAATGATAAAATAAAAATTGGAGGTAAATCGATAAACTATGCTCATTGGAAGGAAAATGGTGTCATTTTTATCAATGATTTACTGAAAGATAATGGGACTTTTATGTCAAAAGACGAGTTCGAAGAAATTTATCAAGTGAAAACCAATTTCCTAGAGTATAATGGTATTATAAGAGCAATTAAGTCAAACTTCAATATCAGTCAATTAAATGGGTCGAAACTAGTATCACCTTTTAGACCTAGTAACGTGGAACTACTGTTCAAACAGCGAAAAGGTTGTACTTTATTCTACAAAGTCTTTATAAAATCAAAGAAAATGAAACAATCCATTAATAAGTGGCAATTAGACTTTGGTATAGAAAATAGGGAGTGGAAAAAAATATGTCTTTTAAATTTTAAGTTTTCCGATGACACAAAGTATAGATGGTTCCAATATAGAATCAATCAAAGTATTTTAGGAACGAATAGTCTTTTGCTAAAATGTAATATTAGAGGAGATGACTTATGCACTTTTTGTAAAAAAACCTCTGAAACAATTACGCATCTTTTCATAACTTGTCAAATCTCAAAATCATTCTGGAATAGCTTTAAAAGGTGGGTTAAAGGTCAAACAAATGTGGACTTGAATATGAATCCAGTAACAATACTTTTTGGATCAATTTTGGATTTCACCCTAACATTGATAATGACAATGGCGAAATTCCATATTTATAGAGCAAAGATGACAGAAAAACAGCCAGATTTAGACACTTTCAAACACGAAATTAAGTATTATTACAATATTCTAAAATACCAAGCCACATGTAATTCAGACTTGAATACTTTTCTGGAAAAATGGCATAAATGGAAAAGTCTCTGCACTGATTAACGGATAAGTTTCATTTAAATATATTTGTCAATATGTTACCCATGTAAAAAGATGTATGTAGCTTAAGGTCACTGAGTAAGTGACAGTACTATGTTTATGTCAGCTGTCAAGAAGGAATTTAAAAAATAAAAAAAAAATTAAAAAAATTAAAAAAAAATATGGCTCAGACCAAGAGCCGTAGGCGAACTTGTATTGTCTTTGATTGTTACACCCTTTATTTGTTAACTTTTAGTACTTAAATTACATTTTTAGTTGAATTGTATGTAATGTTTCAATCAAATACGTTATTTGTTGATTCATTATGTAATTGTTTTCAAAAGATCATCATCCAGCAAAACAAATATCGAAAACCCGCTTAATTCTCAACGTGTATTCTTCCTATATTGAATTAGAGTCCGCTTATACCTGAACAGAATTGCGGTCCATAAAATGAATTTGCGCCCTCTATTTTTAAGACTTATGTCTCGCCCCGCCCAACTCTGCCCTAAACTCCGCCCTTCTATCCATATTATTAATCAAGAAATGAATAATGTGCATGTTGTTGTTTTCGAATCCAATATGTAAAAGAGATTTAAGTAATTAGATAAAACCACCTTATTAATTACCCCAGAGACAAGAAAGTTGATGTCACCTCATTTGCTAAAAGTCCGCCTTACGATTTACATTATTCACCACCTTTCGTAATGAATATGCATATTTGATCACAAGTCCCGCCTCCAAAATTTAACAAAGCTATTATAGATGGCGCTATTTAATAGGACCGCTGTGCATCGTTTCAGTGGGTATATGATGTTATTGTACCGTTTATTAGCTTAAATAATAAAGTTTTTTTGTTGGTATTGACACAAAGACAAGATATTCCCCTTAAAATACTTGCATAAAATATGTTTTTATTGTTAATTAATAAATACACAGACAATAATAATTATGATGTATGATATTTATTAAACTCAAATTACACATTGGTACAGTGACAGTACAAGTTCGCCTGTGGCTCTTGCTCAGACCATCAACTAGAAAGCTTTTAAAATAAATATTTCATCCTTGTCCATCGTTAACGTGTTTCCGACGATCAAAGTGTTGAAAATAGGGTGTTGCTGGTAAAGCGTCCACCCTAACAATCCAAACGCGTTATCATTCAAGGATGGTCTACAGACAAATGCAACCTTCCGTGTGGATATTTCGGAAACCGTTGACGATAGACAACTGAAACGAAGACATGATTAAAGGTAGATGTTCCGATTTTCAACTTAAAGTTTTCTATTCTACATGAAAGGTCATCCTTAAAAAAGTCGTGTTCCAAAGTTTGAGTTGCATAGCTCTAATGGTTCTTATTTTAGACGCACAAGATGCTGTGAACTGTACCCATTGAGTAGTACACAAACTATATCGGTGGTTACCACCATTCGCGGTAATTCGACGTTATTTCATCGATTTCTCCGTTTGATGATGAGAAAAATACGAGCTTTCATATGATATGAAAATCTCCGTATGTTTGAAATAATTCTGTGTTACGAAAATGTGATCGGGTCATCTACCTTTAACTGAAAGTCTTTGACTTAGAATGAACCGTCTATCACTGTTCTCTCTTCCTACTCAAATCGGTGCACATCATATCATATTCTTATCCATTTCAAATAAATTGGCATTGTCTCAACGCATCAATGAAGTCTACTGATATTTATAGACAAATGTTCAATATTCCAAAGTTACCTACGCATTCAGCATTCATGGCAGTTATCTGAAAATACTACATGTAACATTATTAGATTAACCCCACAATCTATATGGGGTCATTAATTTTATAGGATATCTTTAACTAACATGTGAGTAAGCTATCCTTAAAACAAATTCAACATGTATGTATAGTTTAAACGTGTCAGAAAGGATTCGTTCTCCAATCTCCAAGCCACAGCCCCCCCCCCCCCCCCCCCACACAAAAAACCACGACAACAACAACAAAACAAACAAAACAAAACAAATGCCACTTAGGCGACAAAAAGAAACCCTGTTGTACGCGTCCAACCAACCGACCGACATGACCGAAAAGAATTCTCATGCAAATGAATAACGACCCATTTTTTTTTGCTTGTCATAAAACAGCAATATTTGTATAGATTTTTTGGATCGACCGACCCAACCTCAGAGTTCCATTTGCCTGTAGAACAGGGTTTTTTTCCCGTTGCCTAAGCACATTCTTAGAATGATGATAATCGCCCCCCGTAAAATTTGACAATATACCTTTTTGTGTACCACTTTACCTTTTTCAGAGGCATATGTAGGTTCCGTCGGTACATTTGCCACTGATTTTTTTTGCCGGTTTTGGGACAACCACATGCCTACCCCCCCCCCCCCCCCCCCCCCCCCCCCCCCCACCCAAGTAACAAAAATCTACAATGTACATCAATCTGAGAAATAACTTTTCGTTGTCTCAAGCTAAAGCGCATAATAATGTGTGCGTGATTGTTTTGTTTTATCTAAATTTTGACTGCGCATGGGCTTTATTTTTTTTGGGGGGGCGAAGATTTGCATTCCGCCATAACCATGACAAAATGTCAGCCGCTGTGGTTGTGATTTTTGTTATACCATACTATACAATAAAAGCAATGTAACAAGATAGTTAGAAATCATTAAACTAATTATGTGCCACTGGTTTTGCGATAATGACGAGGGGCATTCAATAAATACCTGCAACCATTGAAAATCTCTGAATCGTGATACGGGCCATTCCACAAAAATGGGACCACTTCAGCTTTGGAAAATTATGAAAATAAATTGTTTCAAATCTGCTTACTTTGATTGTTTTTGATGACCCAATATGCTAAAGTTACTAGAACAATAATGTTTGCGAACACCACTGCTCACATTTTTACGCACGAAACCATGTAATTCAGGTGTTTTATATGGGTTTTTTCACTCGGTGAACGGCGTTATCTAGTGTCATATTGCATTGTCAGTCATTGCATCCCTAACTAAGTCCGAATATGATATTCAAATTATTGTTTTTTTGTCGTTGAGAGGTCTCCCCATAACAATATTTGACAAGCTATGCGACAGAAGAATGAATTTCATTTTTTAGCCTCAACAAATCTCTTGCTATGAATCAACGCTTTTGACAACTATATGCTTTCAATTTTGTACCTTTTTCCAAAACTTGTTTTGTCAATTTTACTCTAGTAGAAGAATATTTCCTTCTGTAATGTATCAATTGTCAAATTTTCTTTAAGCCCAACATTGAAATTGTATGTCATTATATAAAGATAACTGTATATGCTATTTTTAATGGTATTATTCTTGGATAACGCCGTTCACGTGTATGCCAGTTATGGGATTGAAACAAAGATAAAACAATTGAAACTGACATAAATCATGTAGCTGTTGGAGAAACTTTATTTGTTATATCAATTTTAATACGAAAAAATGATTTAAACCATACATTTGGGCTGAATTTCCCAATATTGACCGTCAAACAGTGGTCAAATATTTAATTTTCACTTTAAATGTTTTATATAGCTTGCATTTTCGTTTAAAAGGGTATGTACCATATCATTAACTATTGTATTCAATTACATGCACACTGCATCGCATATTGTGAAGTTGTTCTCTTTTTTTGATTGATATGGACATGTTAGGGTAAATTCCGTTATCCCTGTGAACAGCGTTATCCATGGTTATCCTGACATACACACGCGAAATAAGCTTGACGAAAACACATGCTCAATACTTGCTAAATAGAGCGATTTCGCTATGTGTAGCGCGGTAGTAAACACTCATATATGTGGACTATGAGCCATATATTTACACTTACAGCATATTCTAGAAGAAACCGTTTGGTTCACAAAGTGAAATGTGTTATATAGAACACAAAAGAAGAAGCAAACTCACTGTTTTCAATGTTTCGCTGCTGTATCTAGACTTCTCAAAGATTTTCCAAAGAAGAAAGATTGTGCTCTTGCAATATTTTCTTCAAATGAGGGTGATAACACTTTACAGGATAACGCCGTTCACGATAACGCCGATCACGTTTGTATTCGTTTTCGTCCCTTTCTGACCTTCTGCAAGCCGTATAGTTGAATTTCTATTTTTTTTCGATACATTTAGTATAAGAACCAATAGACCTATAACATAATACCTTTCAAAGTTAACAGGATACCTACTTCCCAGAGAAACATCGATAACGGAAATTACAAGCTTAAAACAGTCGTTTTAAATAATGAACTTCAACATTTTTTATAAGCCAAATGATGTGCCAGAGACTTTCGAGGTGCTATAATTTCAATAGCGTGGTCGGTTTGCTACGCGATTGCTCATAAACTATTGCATATTTAGAACATTCAGTTTATAATGATATATCAGGTGTACGGATATCGGAAACTACACACATTTCGTGGAAAGTTCATTTTAATTTAAAAGTGCACATTAAATTTACTGTATGCAGAAATTAATGCCTTTATATATTTTGTTGGTACCTTTGCTTGATTTATTCGTGACAAGACCTTAGAAAAACTTGAATTGAGAGTCAAATCCAACAGTTTAAAATTGCGACATCTGGTCGAGGAAACCGTGTTTTTGTAGTTTTGGGGGCCTTTCAGTGTAAATTTGAACCTGATAATGTCATTTAAAGCATGGCAAACCATGGTGTTCCGAGTAGAACTCATCAAGTTCTAGCATAATATTTTTAAAAAAGTGTGATATATACTTATAGTAAGATTTCCCGGATCAAAGAATGATAAAAAGCCAAGTGGTCCCATTTTTGTGGAATTGCCCATTACGTGTCAGTAAAATAAATGTATGATACTTAAACTGTAAGTTTTACTCTATTCTCACAGGAAATTTCGAACACGTAGGTTCTTATTATCATTACATTTATTTCAGCACTGTGAATACGACGATCTCAGGGCACTGGTTGGGAATTAAATGTTACAATGGCGGGAAATTTGAAAGACAAGTTTATGGCATGCATTACAGGCCCGTAAGAAGGGGGGCGATGGTGGCGATCGCCCCCCCCCCCCTTTGAAAATCTTCCCCGGAAAATTTGTACACAGATGAAAAAATTTCGCGCGCTACGCGCGCATTTGTCTTCCCAAAATGCAATATTCTTTGCTACAAGCTTGTTTAGAGCCAAAATGTACCTCGATCGTGCACAAAATAGGTGCAAATTCGAAAAAATTTGCGCGCATATTTGACTCGCAATTTTTTTGGTTTGAAAACGACACCCCTTTGAGATTTAAGTAATTAGATAAAACCACCTAATTATTTACCCCAGAGACAAGAAAGTTGATGTCACCTCAATGGTTAAGAGTCCGCCTTACGATTTACATTATTCATCACCTTTCGTAATGAATATGCATATTGGATCACAAGTCCCGCCTCCAAAATTTAACAAAGCTATTATAGATGGCGCTATTTAATAGGACCGCTGTGCATCGTTTCAGTGGGTATAGGATGTTATTGTACTGTTTATTAGCTTAAATAATAAGGTTTTTTGTTGGTATTGACACAAAGACAAGATATTCCCCTTAAAATACTTGCATAAAATATGTTTTTGTTGTTCATTAATAAATACACAGACAATAATAATTATGATGTATGATATTTATTAAACTCAAATTACACATTGGTACAGTGACAATACACTCGCTACGCGCGCATTTGTCTTCCCAAAATGCAATATTCTTTGCTACAAGCTTGTTTAGAGCCAAAATGTACCTCGATCGTGCAAAAAATAGGAGCAAATTCGAAAATTTTCGCGCATATTTGACTCACAATTTTTTTGGTTTGAAAACGACACCCCTTTGAAAAAAGTGTCTTACGGCCCTGCATTAAGATTGATTTATAATGCTGTTTCTAGTCAATTCTTAGTGCCCAGAGACCATGATGTTTATATTATTGAAACTACATTATAAAAATGACCAACATGTTTGAAATTTTCCGTGAGAAAGGCGTTAGACTTACAGTTTAGGGGGCTGGCATTTTCTTCAGAAGGGGGTGGGTCCCAAATATACTGGGGGGGGTCATAGTTTTTTTGACATGAAAACAGGGGGGGTCATAAAATTATTTCATTGAAAATGGGGGGGGGGTCACAAATTTATCAAAGCATGCTTGCGTGAAGAAAAAAAAAGTAGGGGGGGTCATACAAATATGCAGCTCTTGGATAGGGGGGGTCATGAAAAAATTGTCTGGGTCTATCCACATTTTTGGGACCCCCCCCTTCCGAAGAAAATGCCAGCCCCCTTAAGTATCATAAGTTTATTTTATTGACACATGTCAGAGATTTTCAATGGTTGCAGGTATTTATTTAATGCCCCTCGTATGCCATGCATGCTGCAATTAGGCCAAACAACAACAAAACAAGTTTGTTTCCAGTAGCGCGTGCGTATTTCATTGAGACGCCTGATTCTTGCACATTGAATTTTTGCAATGAAAGTGAATCTCCACCATGAATTTGCATTAAATAAAGTGATTTAGCTGACAAGTGGGTTTTTTTAGTAAGCTTTTTATTATTTTCTCGCCCGTTTATTTCCGGGTTTTGGGATGGTGATTTTTGTTCCCTGGACTCAAACTTTTCGGGCGGGACTAGATTTCCCGAGACTCGCTCCCACCCTTAATACCCCATTCACAATTAGCAGGAAATAAAATGTATTTTTCCTGATTTCAAGTCAAGAAAAGAAGAAGCGAAAAAGAAAAGAAAAGTATTTCGCATTTATTTGACTTTTCAGGCTTGCTACTGGAAACAAACGTATGGTTTTTTGCCTTACTAATTACAATGGCGAGAAAATTGGCGCAGCTCCGCTGTCACACCTAGCCGATTTGGCTCGCCGGAGCTTTACAGGAACGGATGACTATAAAATTAAGACTTAAGACCCTAAAGGCATGTTCAGACGGGCATAAGTGATCGGCGTAAATTTAGACCCTGCAGCAATCAAAATTCCACAAAGTTTTCCTCTACTCCGGACAGTTGTCCACACGGTACTAAATATAACGTTACTCCGAAGTTTTCCGACAAAGTTAACACGACCATCGCAGGGGGCTTAGGAGTAAATATCGGTAAATATCGGAGTTCTGATTATTTCGAATCCCGTTTTCGGCAGCCTGGTGCTAAGCATTGGTTTCCAGTTTACAATACGATTTATTCCGTTATTTCCAAATTGTCGGTTCCTTTATTCGATTATTTCAGATAGGTTTATTTATCGCTCGCTTGTAAACATAAATTCAAGATCGAAATTTCTCTTTTTGTTACTAATTTTTCGCCTCTTTTCGGATGGTGGTAAACAAGATTTAATGCCTATGCTGATAGCAACAGCGGTATTTTTCAAGGCAGACGATCTGATAAGGATGAGCAGCATCGGATGCGTTTGTGGCATCGTCACATCATCGGCGAAGGTTTACGCCAGAGATCATGTTAAGTGCATCCACACGGGCGTGCTAATCTGAACTGCACCTCGTGTTAATCGCGTAACTCCTGAGAAATCTCAGGATTAAATCGGGTCGGAGTAAGGTCGGATTAGTTAACACGGGTTCCGTCCACACGGTCACTACTCGGAAGTTTAACATGGACACTCGTTAATCCGACCTTACTACAATCTTACTCTTAACGAATTTACGCCTGTCTGAACGCAGCTTAAGACCTAAAACCCACTATAAAACTAAGACCCCACTATAAATCTAAAACCCCCACTATAAAACTAAGACCCCCCCCCCCTATAAAACTAAGACCCCCCCCCCCCCCCCCCACTATAAAACTATGACCCCACTATCTATAAAACTAAGACCCGGAACTATAAAACTAAGACCCCCACTATAAAACTAAGATCCCCCCCCCCCACCCACTATAAAACTAAGACCCGGAACTATAAAACTAAGACCCCCCCCCCCCACTATAAAACTAAGACCCGGAACTATAAAACTAAGACCCCCAATATAAAACTAAGACCCCCACTATGCACTATAGATCTAAGACCCCCAACTATAAAACTAAGACCCCCACTTTAAAACTAAGACCCCCACCCCCTATTTAGATGTGTGGCCCGTAGTGCTAAATATAACGTTACTCCGAAGTTTTCCGACAAAGTTAACACGACCATCGCAGGGGGCTTAGGAGTAAATATCGATAAATATCGGAGGTCTGATTATTTCGAATCCCGTTTTCGGCAGCCTGGTGCTAAGCATTGGTTTCCAGTTTACAATACGATTTATTCCGTTAGGGACTGTTCATTATTTATGGTGGAGGGGGGGTAGGTAAAATATAGGGGCCTGTCTGAACGCAGCTTAAGACCTAAAACCCACTATAAAACTAAGACTCCCACTATAAATCTAAAACCCCCACTATAAAACTAAGACCCTCCCCCCACTATAAAACTAAGACCCTCCCCCCCCCCCCCCCACTATAAAACTATGACCCCACTATCTATAAAACTAAGACCCGGAACTATAAAACTAAGACCCCCACTATAAAACTAAGATCCCCCCCCCCCCCCCACACTATAAAACTAAGACCCGGAACTATACTAAGACCCCCCCCCCCCCCCACTATAAAACTAAGACCCGGAACTATAAAACTAAGACCCCCAATATAAAACTAAGACCCCCCCCACTATAAATCTAAGACCCCCAACTATAAAACTAAGACCCCCACTTTAAAACTAAGACCCCCACCCCCTATTTAGATGTATGGCCCGTAGTGCTGGGCGCGAGTCCCGCCGGAAAATTGGTTGTTAAACATTGTGGACAATTATTCAATAAGCATTAATAAACCAAAAAGGTAGGTAGCCGTAATTATGCAATGCACCCACAAGAGCGGGCCACTAAATTTGCAAAGGTGTGTTGGCTAATGGCACCAGAATTGTCATACATGAACACAGTAAGGTTGTCATAAGACGTAGGAACGCAGCATAATTGACGTACTCCCCTCATCATCTGTTGACGACTAGAGTCATATTGAAATAATGGTGAAGTTGAACAATGACCCACACAGTAGTTGGCTTCGATAACCGGCGTAATAAGCCAGTTCCAATGTAATTCCTCGGATGTAAGGTGTAACTCTTGTAGACAACAGGTACATGGTTGAGTGTGACCACCAGACTGACGTCGGGCACGGTTTTGGAACACGTAAGTTAGCGAGAGGATAGGTTCTACGAACAGTCCTGCTGTTTTCATGGTAGTTAGGGAATTTGAATTGTCAGTGATTTCAATAAAGTTTAAAGATTCAGTAAAATGTTTCTTTGTGTGACTGTGCAAAAGCTCGATTTCGATCCATCCACTCTCAATGTATGTTTCTTTGGTTGCGAGTATGTATCGGTCACCGTATCGGTTAGATGGAAGAGAGGCGACTATAATCCGTTTACCTGTGACGTCCGCAATAGCAGTCAGATGCACCCAAAGTCTAGCATCAATAAGCTTCTTGTCATGAGACGGATGGCGAAAATTGAACTGCAAACACTGTGCACCCTCTATACCGTCACACTGGTTTTCTTCTGAAAATTAAACAAACAAATTTAAATTATGATTAAATAATTTTCATAGGCCTACTGCTAATTATTTCCGAAGTATGTGGCTTTATATTTATTTTGTAATAAAGTACCAAGAGAGATACAGTTGCAAAATTGTGTCAAATCGAAATCAGACATCTGATCTGGGAGTCCAAATTGAGAGTGAAATTTTTAAACCGATACCATATTCTCCACCCTGTTTTTAACATACATTGTATTAAATACGTAATACTCTATAGTCTACTTGCTAAAAGAACTAAGGCCATGTTCCCACATGAGAAGAATTTACAGTGGATCGCCGTTACGATAAAAATTCGGTTGTCCTGTAATTAATCATAATCTGATTTAATTTATCATTATTTTAATTAATCTATGCTTTAAAAATAAATACCAGTACCACGATACCGCGCAATAGTACATTGCAACAGTCAATGATTAGGCCTATATGTACAACAATAATTAATTTGTTGTCATTACGCTACAAGGCCCGCTTAGCAGCGCTATAAATTGCTGCCCTAAAAACCGGCACAAAATTTAAATGTTCGCCTTCCATCAAAAGTGGTTGCTATATGACATAATTCCGTGTGCAACCAACCGGCTGTATTGCAACCCCCCATTGAGTAGTTTAAACGCATGAGCGTGGATGTTATTTGCAACATAATGGAAACTCACCCATGCAGTTAGCAAGTATTTTAAATATACAACCTAGCAATCCTCTCGTAGTAATTGATAACAATAGGTTTACTAGACCGAATTAATAGCGCTCCTAAGCGGGCAATTTATGTCATGGCTGAAATATTTGATAATAAGAGCTAAATAACTATTCTTTTAAACAAGAAGAGTCTTAAAAAAGACAAACAGCGCTCAGAAGGGGTGTACATTTAAGGATGAAGAGGAAAATGGGACATTAAGTGGTGTTGAACATTTTAAATGTTTAAAAATTTACTTCAAGATGAACATTAAAAATTGCCATTATTGTTGTTTCTACTAACAAAAACACAGCAAAACTTGATTAAAAACAATATCATCGCTATTTATTGAAAAACGCCCTCTATGCAAATATGGTTCGCGTTATGTATCACGCGTACTGCAGGGGGAACTGTCGGACGTAAAATGCTCGTTGCGGCTCTACGAGCATTTTTGAATCGACGTTTTCTTGTACAAAGAGGGCTGATTTTTCTTAATCCTTATAGGTGTAAGTTCATACATGTAATACAATTATAAAAATATACTAATCCCAGTTTTTATCATAATTGAGGGCGCAGCCTCCAACACATCTCTTAGTGCCCCTTTAAGAGAAGTGAAAGGTGTTACCAGTCACACCTTGCAACATGTATGTTAATGGTGTTCCGATATCTGGCCCGGTTTTCAATTTGATGTTTTCTATAATACATGACTAGTTTAGTTTAGTTTCATTTCCAAGTACATGAGGCCATCGGCCCAAATACACAAAATATTGCCACAATTGGCATGATTTACTAAGAGTCATCCTTAACATATTTGTAATTTACAGTTTGAGTTGGATAACTCCAATGGTTCTTATCATAGAAGCATCAGGTGACATGAAATATGTCCATTGAGTACACAAACTGACCGTTACAATGATGGTTTTGGTTTCTCACTGAACCGGGCCTCTGTTTTTTTGGTGTATCCTTGACCTTTCATGTAAAATAGAAAACATCAAGTTGAAAATCGGGCAAGCAATCAGAACGTCTACCTTTAACCACCTTTATCAATAACTCACTGCATTTTGGGCTATAACGCATAAATGGAACATTTCAAACATTTTCAGAGAAATGAGAAAAATATGGAGTTTCTTCTGATATCAAAATATGTTGATGGGTAAAAAAGGGTGATCCGAACATCCACCTTTAAGGACAGACCTATTACATCAAAGTCATGTAACGTTTTTCACTGAACTGCTTCATTTGTTTTGCCATGCTGCTGAGATGCCCGGGTGACCAAATTAGAGGTCCACGAATCTTCTTCAACATGTTCAACATTTTCATGCTATTGTAGTTGTTGATTTTTATTGTTATTATTATTAATTATTATTTTTATGTTTGTTTGGGGGGGGCTAACTTTTAAATTAAGTAACTTAAATTGATGAGTTTAATGAAATTGCTTTTAAATATCGCTGAAGATGATTGAAATAATTCAAATTAATTAATGTATGTATTAATGTATTAATGTATTAACACTTTCCACGCGGCTATTAGTTTTACCATATACAAAACAGACTTTTCAGAAACCTTTCACAATTTTCAAAGTCTATCTCAATGATTCCTGACCCAATACTAGGCATGTTTGTACTTATTTCAATGCATTTCTCATAGTGATTCCAAATATGGTAATGAAATTCAATAATTTTGACATTTTTGAAACATTTTGTGAACATTTTGAATGTCGTCTGCAGCCGCCTGCCGCATGGAAAGCGTTAATGTATTAATGTAATAATGTATTAATGTAATAATTTAGAAATATATTAATGTATTAATTTATTAACTTATAATTAATTAGCTTATTAACTTATTAACTTATTAACTTATTAACTTATTAACTTATTAACTTATTAACTATTTATTATTTATTACTTAATTTATTAAGTCAATTAATAATATGATTTTATACATACAGTCCATGAATTTATGAATTAATTAATTCATACATTAATATTAATTAATTTCATTCAAGAACTAATTTAATAATTAATAAACTTAATGATTAATACATTTATTATTTAGTTAATTTATAACTAATATGAATAAATACATTCATTTCATGAATTTATGAATTTATACAACTGGAAAACCTGCTGCAGTACTGTACTTTGAATGTAATGGTTCCATGAAAATACATTTTATATTGCATTTTGTACACACCCTATACGGTAGTTCACTGGTGACAGCCATTCACAACGTGTATCATATCTGTCACTATACCAGTTGACCTATTAACCGTATTGGAGTTCACTTTGTGTAGTGTGTTTGACCAAGGAGTTATCATATTAAATAAAGTTAACTATAACAACTCCTTGGTTTGACAGTACACTACAGACATTGTATACTGTTTTCGATATTATCCATGGGAGTATAAGTATTGTTCAGATGTGTATAGCATATTGACTGCAAAGAAAGAAAGTTCTAATGCAAACTGCTAAATAATGTGGGCCATAAGTATCATAGATAATACTAGTGTTCCATCCATTTTACTTGTAGGATAAGGAGGAATAAGGACAGTATAGTTTTAACCCGATACACGGATATACAATCCCAAATTAAAAGTTGATGATTGATGATGGACTTGATGATATAAAGGTACTAATACATAGTGAGTACTTTGGCCTAGTGCAGTCTACGGATGCCTGTAAAAAGTCCCAGCTGTGCATATATATTATATACCAAAATCAGCCATGTCTACTGATGTGATTGGGTGACAGGGTTGTGTTATAAGAGTTCATTGACAAAAGGTGAACCAACCGAAACCAAGTTTATATGGACGTTTGGCTGGCTTAATCTCACACTGTACTTGGATAACGCAGTTCATATCAGGGATACAGTGACCTTACTAGAAATTAAGTTTCTTCCATTTTTGATATTGATTTATTTCTAACGATATTCGTACAAAATATTTTTAATGTAAATCATCATTAGGTAGGTATGGCATTGGTTATGAATTTGATGCAGTTATAAACCCGTCATTATATGTGGGACACGCGTGGTTACCTGGTCAATGCACATTCGCCCTTTTATGATAGGGCATGTTCGCCCATGCGGATTTACATGATTAAGATTTTGTATAATTTCAAAATTGTAATTCATCTCGTGTAGCCTATTTGTAATTATTAAAATAGTTATCTGGAATGGAGTAGCACTGAAATTCGAAGATATTGTTTTAAAATGTGGTATTAATTATCATGTTAAAATTCTTAACAAGTATATTCCGCAAAAATGACCCCACCCTAAATTTTTTAATCCCTAAATTTTATTTTGGAAGAAAATTACATTGCATAACAAAATGTGCATTTGATACATACTACTTTATGAAGCCTAATTATGACCCCATGGCGAAGACGAACGGGGCAAGCTCACCACTTAGAGATGTCTTTACCCTTTACTCATTCCTTGAGAGTAAGGCCTAGAGTACTGAAATTGTGGTCGTATGTATCCAAGATATCAATCTTTCATTAAGTCCGTTCAATCCTTAAATTTGACGTGCTTCAAATTATAGGACTAGGGTAGGTTTCGAAATTATACCTATATTATTATTATTTTCATCTGGAAAAAAGTAGTTTTACCATTTTCTGCAACAACGTACTAGCAAATAATAAACTTAAAGGGGCGGTTCTCGGATCGATAGCGGTTCTTCACGGGACGGTTTTCAGGTTGGTAACGGTTATTGGGATTGGGAACATTTCCCAGGTTCAGATTCTATGGTTGGACTTGGATCAATGGTGTTTTTCTTTGCCTTTGCTCGCGTTACTCGTTGTGGCTCCGATTGTTTGTGACTGCTATCTAAATATACATCGAAACGATTGTCACTTGAACTACATAATTTCGTTTGCCGTAGGCGCATAGATTAACCTTCGCACGTTGTTGTACGTTTAGTCTGATTATAAATACCGGTTGGGCCAAAACAGTTTTACCTCTTTAAAGGTACATTTTACCAAGCCGAAGATGTAAATATGCAATCGTTTTTATGGTGAAACGTAGTTATGTCAAAATAAAAATATTGCCATTTTATAGAAAACACATAAACGAACGCTACACCTATGTCATTGTTTAACAATTCCAAATATACGAAATTTACAGCTTAATTCAGCTTGAACTTGTTCTCTTTAAATCATGGGTTAAATAAGGTGTCAGTTTTATGTGTACATAATAAAAGTAAATTGATGCATCAAAATTAACTCGGAAATAAAATTATGATTTGTTAGATTCAATCTTTTTAAATTTATGGATTTATATCATCAGAAGAACGAAATCGCCCAAAAATAGTGATGGAAGTGCATTTATGTTTAATGATAGGCATAACATTTTCAGCATACAATACAAGCAATATAAGATAATAGAATGGTCTTTCCATAAGTAATATTCATCATTTGTTTAGTGCGTACCAACCATAGATTGCACAAATAGACCGCTTTAATCTCACTTAGCAACAAAGTCTCTTATACAGGATGGATCAGAAAGTCATCGATTTCAGGTATTTTCACCCACTTGCTACCTCGGCCGAGTGCACCAATGACGAGTAGCTGAAGAATAGCGCTACCTCGCTAGTAGCTGAGGCGTAACCCAAAATTGGAGAGCACCAAATCGGGCTAAGCTACTAGGCTAGTAGCTGACGGGTAATTTACGCTTAATGTTATACCTGACCGGACCCAAGAGTAAGTTGGGGCATAAAGTTTTATACCACATGTCAGTCGATTCTAGCAGTTGCGTACATTTGTTGTGAACATTGGCGGGGATGGTTCGCTGATGCTGAAGGACCAATTGCGCTTGCATGCACAGGGGGTGTCTATTTGAATTGGAATGTGACCCCTCATATTAAACTGAAAGATTTTATATTTTTGAAACTCCATTCATGCACCTTTGTGAATTTTTTTTAAATTTAGACTCCTTTTGCTCATTCAATCACTAATCACACCGACTTTGGGTCCCGCTTTGGGTCAAATTTTGACCAAAATGTCCTCATTGTCCAAGGATTTTAAATAATGACTAAATAAATTTAAAAAATGAACTTATTATTGTTTTTATTAATTAAAAACGGATTAAGCCAAAGTTTCAACATTATTGTGAGTGGAAGGGTAGAACTATAGAAGAACAAAAAAATGAAAGCATATCGTGCCGTGCGTGGGGATCGAACCGGGGTTCTGCGGTTCACAAGCGAAGGACAAGCTATCCACGCCACGGAAGTATTTGTGTTACAAATGTGTTATAATTGTATATACCATTAAACTAATTGTTTCCATCGGGTGCTTGTGTCTGTCATTAAAATTGTGCTTTTTGGTGCAATATTTGTCCAAAATATGTTTGTCATATCATGATAGTCCCTATTTTTGAAAAAGCGATAAACAACTTAGGTAGGTAGCTAACGCTAGTTTGGTGCACTCGGCCGGTGTTATGCATACATTTTAAAGGGGTAAAAAGAAAAAATGTAAGTCCCCCCCCCCTTTTTGTTTTTGTTTACTTAACTCTACACACAATTGAACGTTTATAGAGATTGAAACACTTATGAAAAGCAAAATCACTTGGCTACCAATAAAAAGTTTCTCCATTTCAACATCATTATTACTTTTCCCAAAATAGTCACATTTCACAAAAATGACGTTTTAAAAAAGTGGCACTTTTCAAGATTCTATACGAGTTTGTATGTATAAATCCACCCACAATAAGGCGTTTTGAAAGATTAAAACATTTACGAAAAGGGAAAACCCTTGGCTTCCCAAGTTCCCACACAAAGTTTCCCCTTTTCAATATCATGTTTACTTTTCCCAAAAGGATGTTTTCCGAAAAGTGGCACTTTTCAACGATACAGGGAAGTTATTGAAGTGAATGGTGGACACAATTTTAATTTTAATTAAGGACCAGCTAAAGAAAGAAACGACTTTCTTTTAATTGAAAATAAATACAATTGAAATTAATTTTTAACAGTATAGGGGGCCTACTGAAGACATTGTTGTAACTTTCTTGCATACGATTTTGAAAAGTGCCACTTTTACTGAAAACATCGTTTTGGAAAAGTGTGATTGTTTCGGAAAAAGTGAATATGCCACTTTTGATGAGTAGCCAAGCATTTCCCCCTTTCAAACGTTTCAATTATTCAAAACGTACATATGTGTGTGGAGTTATGCAAACAAACGTGATCGAATTTTAGGGGGAAATTACTTTTTTGACCCCTTTATGATTATGTACATACCTTGCAATTCTGCAGAGACAAATATTTTCGTTGTATCGTCGTCATCTTGAAACGACTGATGATGTACGCCATGCTGATGATTATTCCTCCGCTGATCCGAAACGCTTTGCAGGATTTGATCGGGTAAAGCTCGTACGGGTACAGTAATATTTGGCGGTTCTTGTAGTCGGAGTCCGTTCAAAATGGCCTGTTTCACTATTTCTATTCTAGCGTTTCTCGTGTCGACTGTTCCTCTGTTCTGTTGTGGTTGGTGGTTCACATCGTTTGCGTGGTGATTAGACATTGTACGTGTGGGAAGTTCAGCGGGAATATTGGGTAGATTATGCGGGTTGTTTTGGTGGCTTTGCGGGAGTTGCACTGGCGAAGGAGGAAGAGAAGAGTCACTCTCACCAATATTGGTATCGTCGAGAAGAAACTGGTTGACGATCTGATATTCTTGTTGTTTCCTAGCACCTGTTGATGTTTTACGTGACCATTCAGGTACGATGAAAGCAGAACATGCCAAGCAGTTAACGACCAATACGGTGATAATAATTCTGGATTCCATCATATGTTCCGTTGGAGCTTCTGATGAAACGTGCAGGATGATAAGAGTTAGCTGTTTCTTCTTCACTACCTCCAGCGCCAGTGAAGGTACACATTTTTCAAACTCGATTGCCAATTTCGCAAACACATTATTGCGAAACAGACATTGAGCTTGATTGGTTCTCTGCTGTTGGCATGTACACTTTCGTCCAATAGAATATCGTATAACAATCCAGATAATTAAGATTTAACTTTTTCACGGAAACACTTTTACACGATATACTTGAATGATAAACTTTAGCCCAGTTACTTCACAAAGTAGGCCAGGAGCATTGATGAAAGCAAAGTATAAACATCATTCAGCTACTAAACACACCCAAAGAAATATGTTCCCTCTAACACAATTCCCGTACTGCATGATAATCGGATTCGCTCTTGGAAAAATAAGTTCGGTAAAAATCACGTTAGTATTTCAAATACACGGTTTACACAAAGATGGGGCTGAAAAGTATCTTAACTTTTCCACATTATGATTTCGAGGAAGAACAATTCAATAATATAAGATCCATCTGGTGTTTAGTAAACAAAAGCCTATAAGAAAAATCTTATAATTTAACGGACTGAACTCATTTGAATAATTCATGAACGTAATCGTGTCCTATGTTGTATTACTAATACCGGGCCACACAATGTTGGAATATTATACGATTGTCCCTTTTGTTCCAAATAAAGCACTAGCAGAGGGAACTTAATTTTTTGGTTAGGTGTATTAAGATAAGATGGTCCTTTGACAGATGCGATGGTATTGTAATGGTTTCAGAATGATTGACGTGAGAAAAAAACTTGGATATGAATGAAACACGTTGTAAGAACAATGGTAATGATGAACCCCAATGTAGTCCATAGTTTAGACTTATACAGGGTGTCCCTTAAAAGAGTACACGTGTTCATTAATGACTCGGTATTTAGCTGTAGCCTAATCTTTAAACAATTTGGAAGATAATTTGGTTGGCTTTCAAATGCCGTTTATTTGATTGTAATTGCTCTTCCCAAATTAACGATATGCTTGATCAATCACGGGTACTAAACAAACGGGTTGTGCCACTTTTTAATAAAAAAAGATGATCGTGGTAAGAGTCATTTTGCATAATGAGTAAGTACTAAAATGAAAAGTCCATGCAATTTTAATGAAGAACCGCTTCAAAGCATTGGATGATTTCTTTTAAAAAACTTGCCCAACTTTGATCTTGTTTTCTCGTGTTCAAACAAGCATATCTTTGGATAGACTCAAGCGAATTCGACAAAACAAACAGCATAGGAAAAGTTATTTAGTTATCTTGAAGCTCGTATAAACATGAAATCTAAATACGAAATATGTAATGATGAAAATGATACCTTCCACAACAAAACATATATTTCTAAAAGTGATACAAGCCCGATTTTAGTGCTCATTGTTGATACAACATATCTGTGGATTGAGAAAAGTAAACACAATCAACTAAACGGCATTTGAAAGCCAACTAAATTATCTTTCAGGTTATATAACAATTACAGCCAACCCTTTTGAAAAGGTGGCTTTTGATTGCATCAAATAATATCTTTGACTGCACAAGGCCTTGGGGATGGCTGACGCGAAATCGTGTCATTCTGCGTGCTGCATTTATTTTTGGCACGGCGCAGTGCACACGCACTCGAAAATAGCCAATTGTGCTCATAGAGAAGCAAACAAACTTATATTTGTTTATCTATCATTTGATTCAATTACCTATGTGAAAAAAGGTCTTCGAATTGCTGTTGAATTTTTTGAGCCTATATACCGCGATGAGACTACCATTTACTTGCCGAGTTTACACCATTTTAATGAATTTTTAGGTAGCTAAGTGTAATAATTGCTACATTAAATATAAGCCATGTAGTTTTATATATTGATGAATTTAAACATTATCTCAGAGATAAGATATTTTACAATTTGAAAATAACTTCGGCAGTGCGTCACTAAATAACACGCCCTCAAGCCGAACGCGCTCCTATTCCGGAGAAGCCTGTTTACCTTACCTATGTTATTGCTCACGCGTGTGACGAGGCACTATCAACCGGTCGTGTTCACCAGAGTGTAACTATTTGACCTCAGTATGTGTGTATATTATAACAGACGACACGTTTTGTGAGAACCGGGCGGTCGAGTTTTGACGTGATCCCTAACGATGTCATTCTTAGAGCATAACTGGCGAGTAAATAGTAACTAGCGAAGTAAATATTCACATTAATCAGCATCGTCCCCTTACAAAATTAATTGGCGCATATGCCAAGTGTTAACCTATAGTTTACTGCAAAATTCTGACGTGAATGGTCCTCCATGGAGGGAGCCCTCCGTGTCGTTACTCGCTAGGTCATAGGTGAGTGTACATAAATAATCACGTTAAGTCGGCCTGCGTTCCGGACAAAAAATACGCAATTTTGTTGGCCATAAATTGCTTTTTCAAATATAAGGACTATCATGACATTACCCCCAAACACTTGCTTGATACAAAGAAGAGGAAAAACGGGGCCCCAGAAATAGCGGATGACTCCAAACCATGAAAGGTCATTTATTTCATACGAGATGTCAATGGACAATGGTGGATGGTACCACACATAAATATTTCACTTTGATGAAAATACATGTGATTTACGAATCTTTAACTAGCAGCGACATAGCCTACCGCATTCACAAACATGACCCTCCGGCATTGCCTGGAAAGCCTAACAATTACCAATATATCAATCACTATGCATTATCAATAAACAATCGTTTAATTAACTTTTACAAACATTGATACTGGAATGAGTTACGATAAAATGACTCGCGGCATGGCCTACGGACAAACTTTGGCTTACGCACCTCCGCAACCGGCATGGCCTGGAGGCGAATTATAATTAATATTCAACGAAAAATGACTCGCGGCATGGCCTACGGACAAACTTTGGCTTACGCACCTCCGCAACCGGCATGGCCTGGAGGCGAATTATAATGGGAATCAGTATACTTTTTGACAATTCTTGTCATTATTGTAATTTTATACTCAACGCGCGACTGAATAACATACCGCAAACATCTCCTGTCATGAGCACAAAACGGTGACCTATACTAGGAGAAAGAGCATCAAAATTCAAATATAAATTAATCGATTCCATACACAGGACACAACTTTTGAATGTATATTTTAAATAACATTAACTAAACACACAACTCTGAATTTATGTTAGAATTTGCTTGACATGTCATACTTTGAGAGTAAAACCCATGCCCATACACCGATTAATGTTACAATGCAATCCCATTACACAATCTATGACAAAATTAACAAAATCCTCGAGGGAGAGGTGGGTGGGAAATTTAAATTAATCAGTCTTCACTGGAAGAAACGATGACCTTCCACGATGGAAGATTGGAGACATATGATGAAAAAAGGGGACCAAATAAACACCGCGAAAAATAAAATGAACATATCACTCCGCCAATGACACAACGTGATGGCGCGACAGAAAAAGGGAACAGCCAAATAAATGGAATAGCCAGAGAGAAATGGGCGCGACGTGAGCGAGACAGGAGCATAAAACTGGCAACTGTAGGTGGTAAACTCGATTTGTTTAGACTGGGCTAAACCAATCGTTATTACAAAACTATTTTGGGCGAGGGGCACAATACAATATTGCACCAAAAAGCACAACTTTAATGACAAAACGGCCGAGTGCACCAATGACGGGTAACTTAATAGGGAGGTAGCTTCCCTCCCTAGTAGTTATGCTCTAACTGTAGCATAACTTACTAAGGGAAGACGTCAAAACTCGACCGCCCGTTGACCGCCGGTTACGGGCGGTTTCGCCCGGTTCTTTCAGGTCAAATGTTTTACTGGTATATGAATATTCGCGCATGCAACACTGAACAACCGCCGGTTGACTTAATGCTGTAACCGGACCAATTTATACTATCAATCTGTTACTTTGCGGTCATAATAGCTCTCTCTATAATCGCTCTATAAAAAAAAACATTCATAGACTTCCGGTATTGATTTTAAAAAGTTAATTGAGCTATAAACAGATTGAAAAAGCCAACCCCAGCGAAAATCAATAGCTGTATTGTGCTGGTTGTCAACTGTGACTTAAGAGCCCATTACTTCAAGATGTTATTGCTCACGCGTGTGACGAGGCACTATCAACCGGTCGTGTTCACCAGAGTGTAACTATTTGACCTCATTATGTGTGTATATTATAACAGACGACACGTTTTGTGAGAACTGGGCGGAACCGGCCGTAACCGGCGGTTGCCTGGCGGTCGAGTTTTGACGTGATCCCTAACGATGTAATTCTTAGAGCATAACTGGCGAGTAACACCAGAATAGCAACTAGCGAAAAACAGAATAAAAAGATCTCAGTTTGTGCAAAATTATGAGAACGGAGGTGTTAAAATGCCAGATGTGGAATCTCATATAAATGCATTGAAAATAAATTGGATTCGAAGGGTTTTGCAAGGTGAAAAAAGTTGGATAAAATTGTATAGATTATGTTTAAATGCCAAAAAAGACGATATTTGTTGTACAGGTTTATTCCATTTTTATGCACAAAAAAATAAGATAGACAACAAGTTCTGGTATGATACTCTATTCTCTTGGTCATCTTTGATATGCATTGTTAACAACGGTGTTTTAGACTTCAATCGCATTGCAAAGCAATATTTGTGGTGGAATGATAAAATAAAGATTGGAGGTAAATCGATAAACTATGCTCATTGGAAGGAAAAGGATGTCATTTTTATCAATGATTTACTGAAAGATAATGGGACTTTTATGTCAAAAGACGAGTTCGAAGAAATTTATCAAGTGAAAACCAATTTCCTAGAGTATAATGGTATTATAAGAGCAATTAAGTCAAACTTCAATATCAGTCAATTAAATGGGTCGAAACTAGTATCACCTTTTAGACCTAGTAACGTGGAACTACTGTTCAAACAGCGAAAAGGTTGTACTTTATTCTACAAAGTCTTTATAAAATCAAAGAAAATGAAACAATCCATTAATAAGTGGCAATTAGACTTTGGTATAGAAAATAGGGAGTGGAAAAAAATATGTCTTTTAAATTTTAAGTTTTCCGATGACACAAAGTATAGATGGTTCCAATATAGAATCAATCAAAGTATTTTAGGAACGAATAGTCTTTTGCTAAAATGTAATATTAGAGGAGATGACTTTATGCATTTTTTGTAAAAAAACCTCTGAAACAATTACGCATCTTTTCATAACTTGTCAAATCTCAAAATCATTCTGGAATATCTTTAAAAGGTGGGTTAAAGGTCAAACAAATGTGGACTTGAATATGAATCCAGTAACAATACTTTTTGGATCAAATTTGGATTTCACCCTAACATTGATAATGACAATGGCGAAATTCCATATTATAGAGCAAAGATGACAGAAAAACAGCCAGATTTAGACACTTTCAAACACGAAATTAAGTATTATTACAATATTCTAAAATACCAAGCCACATGTAATTCAGACTTGAATATTTTTCTGGAAAAATGGCATAAATGGCAAAGTCTCTGCACTGATTAACGGATAAGTTTCATTTAAATATATTTGTCAATATGTTACCCATGTAAAAGGGTGTATGTAGCTTAAGGTCACTGAGTAAGTGACAGTACTATGTTTATATCAGCTGTCAAGAAGGAATAAAAAAAATAGCAATAAAAAAAAATAGAAAAAGAAAATTTTAAAAAGAAAAAGAAAAAAAAGAATAGCAACTAGCGAGGTAAATATCCACATTAATCAGCATCGTCCCCTTACAAAATTAATTGGCACATATGTATCGACTGACTTGTGGCATAAAACGTTATGCCCCAACTTACTCTAGGGTCCGGTCAGGTATAACATTTAGCGTAAATTACCCGCCAGTTACTAGCCTAGAGCTTACCCCGCATTGGCGCTCTCAAAATGTTGGGTAACGCCCCAGTTACTAGCGAGATAGCGCTATTCTTCAGCTACCCGTCATTGGTGCACTCGGCCGTAAACACAAGCCCCCGATGGAAACAAGTAGTTAAATGGTATATACAATTATAACACATCTCATAACACAAATACTTCCGTGGCGTGGATACCTTGTCCTTCGCTTGTGAACCACAGAACACCGGTTCGATCCCCACGCACGGCACGATATGCTGTTTTTGTTCTTCTTCCCTTCCACTCACAATAATGTTGAAACTTTGGTTTTATCAGTTTTTAATTATTAAAAACAATAATAAGTTTTTTATTTATTTATTTAATCATTATTTCAAATCCTTGGACAGTTAATACATTTTGGTCAAAATATGACCCAAAGTCGGTGCGATTAGTGTGCAAATGGGCAAAAGGAGTTGATCTAAATGTTGACTAAAGGTATTCACCAAATTGCATGAATGGAGTTTCAAAAATATAAAATCTTTCAGCTTATGAGGGTTTACATTCCACTCTAAATAGACATCCCTGTGCATGCAAGCGCAATTGGTCCTTCCGCATTAGCGAATCATCCTCTCCAATGTTCACAACAAATTAACGTTACTGCTAGAATCGACTGACTTGTGGCATAAAACGTTATGCCCCAACTTACTCTTGGGTCCGTTCAGGTATAACATATAGCGTATATTACCCGCCAGTTACTAGCCTAGCAGCTTATCCCGATTTGGTGCTCTCCAAATTTTGGGGTTACGCCCTGGCTACTAGCGAGGTAGCGCTATTCTTCAGCTACTCGTCATTGGTGCACTCGGCCGACTCGGCCAAAATTATAGAGGTTATCCATGTAACGGATTAGCTGATATCTTGTCGGGAATATGTTAATATTCCCGACAAGATATCAGCTAAAACTGTGTTTAAGATTTTCAGAACGAAGTCAGCCCTGTTTCAGGATATGTAGGTCAATTTGGGTAACACGGTTCATGCAATGAATTGTACAGACGTCATGTACCGATTCAATTGTATGCAAAATAGGCTGGATGGGATTCCCCTTTGTATACTCTATTTGGCTTCCTATAATGTATCTTCCGCCTTTCAACGCTCGTGTGCATACGCGCGACAGCGCCGCGAGTAGGCGCGAGCGTTATGTGCTGCAATCAGTATAATACGCGGTTACGTCATTGTCTCATGATGGCCAAATCGACTATAGTTCGTTGCGCATTGCTACATTAATAAACGCCATAAAAGGTGAAAGGCTTTATAATCCTCCATTGTGATGTGAGTAGTTAATTACATCTTCAGCGAATGAATACGTCATAATGCGATAACCCATAAGAACCGACACTAACTTTCCAGATGTGCGTTGCTTGAATTTCTACTTGTACAGTGGTAACTGGTTTTAAAAGGCATCAAATTATTCAATTGTCCGTCCACTGTTGTAAAGCTAAGTAACATTGACATAATTATTCTCATATCTCATTACTCTCACTAGCAAAAATGCTCTTTGCATTTTTATTTTTTTCCATTTGCGGGATGTTATTTGAAATCTTAGAATTCAGTGTGTGTTCTTTTTTTTTCATATTCAATACAAGGTATTAAAATACGTTTTATTCTTTTCGTGAATATGAGAAATCATTACGCTACAAGGCCCGCTTAGCAGCGCTATAAATTGTTGCCCTAAAAACCGGCAACAAATTTAAATATTCGCCTTCCATCAAAGCTGGTTGCTATAAATAACATAATTCTCGTGTGCAACCAACCGGCTGTATTGCAATGCCCATTGAGTAGTTTAAACGCTTGAGCATGGATGTAATTTGCAACATAATGGAAATTCACCCATGCAGTTAGCAAGAAGTACTGCTCAAATTTAAATATACAACCAGGTTATCCTCTCGTAGTAATTGATAACAATAGGTTTACTAGACCGAATTAATAGCGCTCCTAAGCGGGCAATTTATGTCATGCACGCTCCGAATAGCCAACATTTATGCGTAATGATTTATATGGGCGGTCGATGGGGTCAAAAGGGAGTAAAAAATTAAAAACACTGTGCTTATATTGAAAAGGATGCCTACAATCAAAAAAGGGTTAATATAAAACACACAAAAAACAAAAAAGTGTTCAAGTTGGAGTGGCCTGAAAAAGCCTTCAAGATGTATAAAACATGCAAGATGGTGCAAATCCATAAAGGTGTATTTCATAAAAGCCATGAATGTGTATAAACTCAAAATGGTGAAACCTCGTGACGGACACAAAAACACATGGACAGGGGGTGTAGGTGTAGCAACCAAAATCACATGAATGTAAGACCAAGCCCTTTAATAATTTGTCAGTCCTGGCGTGTTTTAGAGTTCGTTACAAGGTCGTCCTTTAGACCGTTACACACTTGCATGGGGTTTATACTGATTTACGTACCCTTTATAGATATTTTACTCCATTATTGATATTTAGTATTTATGGGTTTAATACACTTCGTGTGTTTTATACTCCTCTATGGCTTTTGCAAGCTACTCCTTATCGGTTTTGTACACATTGTTATGTTTTAAATACACAAACAAAATTATTATAGGTATCCTTTTTCACTCCCTTTTGGCCGCACTTAGATTGGTGGAATGTAAAGGGAATAAAAGAGCAGAACTAAAAACTGATAAAATATATACCCGATGGATGGACTGACACTTGCGATGACACAACACAACACAAGACAAAAACCGTTGAAGAGAGAGCGTTCGTTATAGCTTACGACAACTCAATCGAGAGGGCCGCAATGAATACCGCAATATGACATTATTACAAATAAAATAGGAACACTGGCTATGGATAAGACGTAATCCCCGAATTATGGTCGTATCGCAAATTGACAAATTTTCATTGGGTTTAGAGGTGCAGTGAATGTTTCATGCAAAAGAATAAATATTGAAGGTGCATTTTTATTTACTTTTTTCTTTTTCAGTAATTAAAGGTAGATGTTCCGATTGCTGGTCCGATTTTCAACTTTATGTTTTCTATTTTACATGAAAGGTCATCCTTAAAATTGGCACATTCCAAATTTTGAGTTGCATAACTCCAATGTATTTTTATTTTAGAATAACAAGTTCACAATAATGTTGCCCATTGAAAAGTACACAAACTGGCTGGTGGTTAACCATACCTTTGGCAGTAATTCACCACATTTTAGCCTATCATTTCTAAATGGAACGTTTCTGGCCCCTAAGATTTTACAGACATAATGGGGAAAATATGGGGATTCTTCTGATATCAAAATATCTTGATAAAAAAATCATAGCCTAAAAAAAGTGATCGGAACATATACCTTTATTGTATTTATTTGATTTTTATCGGATTTGTGGAATGAGTATGGTGAAAATTCCCCATTTTGTTTCGCGTGGTTTCGCCACTGATCCATTTTTCATCCATTCATGACTAAGCCAACACCTCCAGGCACTGAACATTAAAATACAATGGCAAGCCATGTGCTACGTGAGTGACGAGTATTATGTTCGTTAAAGATGTTGTTCGTGTTTGTTTTGGAGTTCCATTTGTTTTGGTTTCCCATGATTGGGATTGTACTCTTATCAACACCTCCGAGGCCTTTATCCCCAGCTGATACTTGAGAGCAAAGGTAAGTTTTCGTTTGTCGTTATAAATATAGTTATGTATCCGCTTTGGGCAGAATTTAGAACAAGTAGGCCCAACCACATTATGCGTCTATGGACACACAAAATAGTATCTCCTGGACGTTTATTGTCCATTATAAACATAATCGAGCATTAGAATGTTCTCCGCTTGCACAATGTAATCATAAAATGTGTGTAAAAATAGGAAATCGAAAGATTCAGAGCTTAAATGGTTACGCAGTGTTGGAAGAATTGTTGGCAAAAGTGTACCTTAGATCCCAAATACTAGTATAACCAGTATCGTCCAATATTGGAACATAAACATTGCCAGAATCGTTGCCAGTATCATTGCCAGTATCGTATGATTTTACTGTTCAAGTATCGGTCGATATCCAAACACTCAATATGTTCTTGGATTCTTTCATGTCGCTGAGAAAGAATATTTGAATCGACGTTTTGTTGTATAAAAGGTTGGGGTGGGTGTCAGTCATGGGATTAGGTGGATGTCGTCTTGAACCAAGGCTAAAAGAAGTAATGGGAAAGAGTACTTTAGGTACCAGATGCTTCAATGTACTAGTATCGTTCAATACTGGAACACACAGTATCGTTCGATACTGGTACAAAGTCAGTGCTCCAGTATCGCTCAATACTGCCATGGCACATATATAATGTTCCAGTATTGCCCGATACTGGAACGATTTTATGTACCAGTATCGACCGATACTGGTACGTTCATACTTTACACTTCTACAGCCTTAATTAAATGATATCTAGGATATCCTCAGCTCCCTTCCACTGTTCCTTCAGACCTTAAGAAAGCATATCGAAAAGGTAGTGAAGCCTCAACTTATTTTTCTTAGAATTTATCATACAGATAAATATATAGTTCCTCCTTACATAGAGCGTGTTTCTGCTGGAGAAGAAACTGCTAATAAACTCTAAGTTTGCCCAGCAGAAACAGGCAAAACCGGCAATAATCGGCAATAATCGGCAATAATCGGCAATAATCAGCAATAATCTTTTTGCAGTGCCCCAGCAGAAATACGCTCATAGAGCATCGGCATAATATATCATCCACCAATATGCTTACTATACTAGTGCTATCAACTTCAATCTTATGTTTCCAATATATCGAGCAATACTGGAACAAAATGTTCCCGTATCGGCCGATACTGGACTATTTTACATGCTCCCGTATCGGGAATTATTAAGTTTTGAGGTGTCCAAGTGTGGTGTAATATTGGATGACTTGAGGGCGATACAGTGAAAATTGTTTAAGCCTTGAAAAAAAATGGACGAGCCGCAGGCGAGTCCGATTTTTTTTTTTATGTTATCTTGTAGGTCATGAATTGGTGTATAAAACTTTTTTGGCGTTATCTTATTACTCCAAACTCGTACATACTGCTTCTGATGAAACCTATTGTTCAACTTGCTCCGACAAAAATCAAAAAGGGGAGGGGGGAGGGGGGTGTTTGTTTGGGCAAGTGTTCATATGAAAACTTGAATGGTGTAAATTTAGAGTCAGCAATTTATGTGCTCACTCTATTATTGCCATTAATTAATTAAATTGATACAATAAATTATGCAGATTAGACAGATAGGACATTAAAATATTTACATATGTTATCTTCCAGGGCATCTCTCTAGGTGTAGGGATTTCAGGCAGTTTCACAGAATCCTATCATATGTTGAATATCATAAATTTGAGATTCCAGTATACAATGTGTTTTAGCATAATGTTATCTTTCCGAGCAAATCTCTAAAGCAGTGGTTCCCAACCTATGGGGCGAGACCCCAGTTGGGGTCGCGACGCACCTTTTGTGGGGTCGCGGACTAACCTAATCTAAAAAATAAAATGTTATGTTTTTGTACTGTACTTCAAAAAGGTTAAAATTTGACCATTTTAGCATAAAATATCAAATTTTGGCGCGCTGCGCGCACATTTTATCACCATATTAGGTATAAGAAGACCAAGTGTTGCAATTTGCTTACCAAATTAGTTGAAAATTAGACAAAATTTGACAGTTTTAGCGTAAAATGGCAAAACAACCCTCCCCCAACCACTCAATTTATTATGCTGGTGCCGCCACTGTGGTGACTTTGTTCTGTGAGGGGTCGCGCTCTGATGCTGGTTTCTGAAATGGGGTCACCACCAGAAAAAGGTTGGGAACCACTGCTCTAAAGGGTAGGGATTGGTAATCTACAGATCCCTGGAATCATGTGCTGAAAAATCTATGGCTCATCTAATATATTAATGGTCCTTAGTCAATTCATTAGTTCAACCATCATTGTGTCATCTTATGAGCATATCTCTCGTAGGTGTTTATACATTAGGTTTAGGTAGCTTACTTTTCCAAAAATTTGATGGGTTGTTGATGAAGCGAACATGTCTGTTATCAATTTAAACAATTATATTTTCATGACTTATTAATATTTTATTATGCAAATAAGCATCGTCAAATGGACGATCAGTTCAATCTAACTACATGTATGATAAATGTACTATCCAATGTATTATTAAGGTACTACTACATATAGTGAAATATCTTGAATTAATTGAAACTATGTTAAATGTAATTCTACAAATGAATGAGGTAATTCAAATTACCAGTATAAATTGTAGTGAATCAACATGTGATGGCATAGTTGAAAATGAAAACTATGTTTAATTTAATTCTACAGTCGAATGAGGTAATTAAAATTACCAGTATAAATTGTAGTGAATCCACATGTTGTGGCATAGTTGATGAATGAAAACTATGTTAATTTTAATTCTACAAATGAATGATGTAATTAAAATTACCAGTATAAATTGTAGTGAATCTACATGTGGTGCATAGTTGGAATTGAAAATGAGTGCCAATTTGGGTGCTCAGTAAAGGTTAATAAAACTCGATGTAGCCGATGAGCAATACCTCCATTTTTGTATCCTGTGTTTGTTATCTGTAAATAATTCAAAATCATGGTTTTAGGGTGAAAATAAACTGTCGTGTTATCACGACAGTTTATATTTTCACTCTTAATTCACTCTAACACCATGATTTTGAGGTAACTAGGAATCATATCGCTCTGTAGCTTGGAATGTATGTACGATTTATGATCAGAAATGTAAATCTGCAAGAAAATCTACTTTCTAAAAAAAATCATGAATAGAGGGCACTCTCTGGAAAAGATCACATAATATGCCTTTAAGTTGATGTTTACTTTTTTCACAGGATGTATGGACTTTTCCATTGTGTTAAATAGGGGGTTATATTATATTGATGGTAGGGGCTAATTGACTAGTAAAGAAGAAGGTTTTCAACATGTTTCACATCCAAAAACACCAAAATTATCATTCTAGGCTCGTATTAAAAATATATCAATCATCATATTTTTGTGTTTTTACAGAAAATATAGAAATATGGCAATTATTTATCCGGCGTCAGTTATGAACAGTTCCAACTACAAATTACAATTTCACACCCTTCAAATGTATGGGTCAATCCAGCAAAAACATTGAACCAATCAAAAGCTCTTATTCCAAACTGTCCGATACAGTAAAAAATAAACTTACAAATACAGTCCAATACATGATTAACTCGAGTTCAAAGCTCTGTGTAAATGAATAGGACGGAAGATTCTCAACACATAATAATGGATAATATTGGATCCAAAACATAATAATGATAACATTGGAGGATTTAATATGTATTTGTCTCGCTATGAAGGCTCGACTGCGTCTCTTCCAATATTTTTAAAAACTCATAGCTCGACCAATACATATGCGCTCAATCTGTCAAATTTTGTATCAATAGTGGGACAAAAACGTTCCAATATCGAGCGATACTGGAACTCATAAAATGTTCCAGTATCGGGCGATATTGATGTTCCAATATCGGTCGATACTGGAACACTAATATCTGGAAAAGGGTACTTTAGGTTCCAGATTCTGGACTGCAGCCTAGTATCGTCCGATACTGGAACACCCAGTGTCGTTCGATACTGGTACAAAGTCAGTGTTCTAGTATCGACCGATACTGGCACGTTTTATGTTCCATACCTAAAGTACACTTTCCCCTAATCAGTATCGAGCGAATTTTAAGTTATTTTTTCCCGAATCACTTATGAAAAGGGAAAACGCTTGGCTAACCCCACAAAGTTTATAAAGTTTAGTTCCTAATATAAAACATTCCCCAAAATGATGAATTCCGAAAATGTGGCACTTTTCAAATTCCTGTGTCATGTAAGTCACCAACCTAACTCCAGTGTTTTTGTTTGTTTGATGAGAAATTGAAATATCTATGAAAAGTGAAATCGCTTGGCTACCGACAAAACGTTTCCCCTTTTCAATATCATGTTTACTTTAGGGTTGTTTTTTTGCTTTTTTTTGTAATTCATTTCATACAGTAAAAGATTATTTTATTTTTCATTTCAAATAAAGATCAACAAAAGCAAAAAGATACTTTCTTTTTAATTGAAAATAAAAAATAAAGACACCTAAAAGCAATTGCAAAACACCTGGGGGTTTCAAACTTGGTTTTTCAAAAATCGTGCTTCTCTTATTTGATAAACCTGGTTTTCGATTAGGAAAACCAGGTTTATCTATTTGAAAAGCTACGTTTTTTTAAAACGCGGTTCATCGGTCAAAACGGGTTTATCGGTCGAAAAAAACGGGTTTATCAGTCGGAAAAAACACAGGTTTATCGGTCGAAAAAAAACCACAGGTTTATCGGTCGAAAAATAAGTTTATCTGTCGAAAAATCAAGTTTATCGGTCGAAAAGTCCAAGTTTATCGGTCGAAAAATCAAGTTTATAAGGCATTTCCGGGAGGGGTCAACAAAGGTCACACAGAGGTCAAAATTCAAAAAAATTCCAATTGTGTCGATATGCATATTAAATTACTCGTCTAGTCATGAGGATTCCGAAAATGTATAGCCAAGTGTTAAACTATACTTTACTGTGAAATTCTGACGTGAATGGTCCTCCATAATATTTAAATTGAGTCGTCACTCGCTAGGTCAAAGGTGAGTGTACATAAAGAATCACGTTGAGTCGGCCCACGTTCCGGACAAAATGACGCCATTTTTGTGGCCAAAAATTTCGAAGTTGTTTACCGCTTTTTAAAAATAAGGACTATCATGACATTACAAACATATTTTTGGCGAGGGGCACATACAAATATTGCACCAAAAACACAATTGTAATAACAAACAAAATAACAAAGTAGTTCAATTATAACAAATCTCTTAAGTTCTTAACACAAATACTTCCGTGGCTTGGATGCCTTGTCCTTCGACTGAAAATCACAGAACCCAGGTTCGATCCCCACGCATAGCACGATATGCCTTCTTTTTTTGTTTGTTTTTCAACCCTTCCAATCACATTAATGTTGAAACTTTGGCTGTATCAGTTTTTAATTAATAAAACAATAATAAGTTTATTTATTTATTTAGTCATTATCTAAAATCCTTTGACAATTAGTACATTTTGGTCAAACTATGACCCACAATCGGTGCGATTATTGTTTGAATGGGCAAAAGGAGTTGATCTAAATTTTGACTAAAAGTATCCACTGGAGTTTCAAAAAATCCAAAATCTTTCAGCTTATGAGGGGGTCACATCCCACCTTATATAGACACCCCATGTGCATGCAAGCGCAATTTGTCCTTCCGCATCAGGGTATCATCCTCTCCATTGTCCACAACAAATGTACGCCACTGCTACATCGATTGACTTGTGGCATAAAATGTTATGCCCTAATACTCTTGGGTCCGGTCAGGTATAACATTTAACGTAAATTACCCGCCAGTTACTAGCCTATAATCGGTTTCAGCAAATGTGTCACCTCTTGCATATTAGGGGAGGTGCAAGGTTGATTTGATGGCGATGCACTGGTTGTAAATTGTTTTTTTGCCATGTTAATACCCAGTTTAATCTGCTTAAATATTGCGCTAAGGCCATGTGTTTTGAACTCGCCACCCTTCCCGTTGCATGTCCAGATTTTTACATTTTACACCATCTGAGATTCGAATTAGCATATCGCAATAACTACTTGTTTTACCCCATAAAAAGTATATATTTTCTGAACGGTAATCTTACAAGGAATCTAAATATGCGATTGGAATTTGCATAAGATCTAATGGTAACATGTTGTGATCAAGAATGTTTTTTAATTTGTGATTAAAGCTCAGTATTTTTTTATTCCTATCCCAATCATCATTTTACTGTGCATATTAGTTCCTCATGCAATTTACCCATCAGAACATAATGGTTGTCAAGGGTAACTTGTTGAAATATACTTTATCGGGAAGTAAATGAGCACAAACGTTTTCATTTCAAATTTTATTAGAGTTTTCACATATATTGTTTTAGCTATTCACCCTATCCTATTTTAAGCAAGATTTCTGAATTTCCCTATTCGAGAGCTTTCCAAAAATGTATAATTTAGCTATAATCGGTTGAATAATTTTGTTGTTATAGTCATGTATGTAAAACCGATGAGTTAGGGCAAGTTCACTGTGTAGTGAATAGGGGAAAAGCCAAGGACAATGCAATCGATTCGTGATTACAATTGTTACGTAAGAGTTGACACGTTTGTTGAAACAGAAACTTATAGAAAATAAAACAATCTTAAAAATGAGAGCAAAATCATGGTTGTACCATACAGGGATGAGGAGTTATAGTAATTTGAACGTAGAATTGGGAACATTTTCTATATTCCCCATAGAGATTGTACACGACGCCACCGCCACCGCCGCCACCCCTGACTTTCGGATTACAATCAATCATATCTCAGCCAAACAGTTATAAAAATACCTGATTTATTCACACAGTGTAGCTAGATAAATAAGCTTTCAAATGACACCTAAACCATAGCTCTACCACATATAGTTGTTGAGTTAATAGAGAGAGATGGATGATTCGTCACCAAAAATGCAACGCCGCCACCCTTTTTGGGTGGTCAGTTCAAAACACATGGTCCTAGAGTAACCAATAATCAATACGTCTTTATGAAAGATAAAAGCTCAAAAAAATACTCAGAATGTTACTTCATGGTTACTTTAACAGGTATTATAGTCGATTCGCAGACATTAGGCATGTTCAGACAGGCATAAATGATCGGCGTAAATTTTGACCCTACAGCAATTAAAATTCCACAATTAATCCCTCTACTCCGGACAGTTGTCCACACGGTACTAAATACAACGTTACTCTTAAGTTTTCCGACAAAGTTAACACGACCATCGCAGGGGGCTCACGAGTAAATATCGGAAGTACACCCTTTGACCTTTGACCGATGACAACCGCGCGAGTTGTAAGGCCTAGTAAAAAAAGTTCCATGTTTCCCGTCCCCGCAAAAATATATATATATATATATATATTTTTATATATATTTTTTTAATTTTTAATTTTACATTTTTAGAGCTTTATTTAATTGGTCACCTAAACAGCATCGATTGACCCCTACCTGACTCCTCGAGTGACCTATATCATGCCCAAGTATAATATTATCTTGGTTTGTTGAAATAATTTAGAAATCCTTTCATTAATTGAAGACACATACAGTTTTGAATTACTTTTAACATTTGAAAAATACCTAAATTCAGTAAATAATCATTAAATAGGGGAAGAGAAGTGTTGACTGTAACAAAATAAAACACTGATTTGTAAATGTTTTTATATATTTATTTCATTTTTTGTTTATTTTTGAAATTGTGTTACACAAATTATAACTGCTGTTATGCATGTTATCTTAAATAGCATTCAAAACCTATTTGTCATTTTATCCATCATTCATCAATGAAACATCTTTCTTTACCAGATCACAGGCATGCATAGGCTACAAACAACAATATAATTTTATTTGACCCAAATTGAAGAGAGAAAAAATATATAATGCAAACATTTAGTTACAAATCTTTACAGTGTTACCGTATATTGCACAAATAATAAACAAAATGTACTGAATTTAGATGGGTTTTTTTTTTCTCTGGCAAGTATAGTGGAAAATCTGTTTAGAAGTGTCCCCCGACACAGTCAGTTGGTCACTTTCGACATGTCGGCCATCCATGGAAACAAATAGCAAAAAATTGGAAAATAGTAAATAGTAAGACCCTCATCCGGACGGGAAACATGTTATTTATTTTACTATGTAATGTCTTATACATCGAAAGGTCGCATACACCAGAGACCGTGTTAAGAGACCTTGTGTGTAAAAATCAAAGAAGTGGTGGCAGACTTTAAAATATCGATTTCCTTTATACTTTGCACATGTTTAGACCTTTGGTCGACGTGTATATATTTGGTGAAAAAATTACAAATATACCTTTGGTTGCCATGGCAACGGCCAATATATAAAATTACCCAATTTTCACTATTTTTACCCATTTCACAACTTTAAAAAAGCGTAAGTATTATGTCATATTTCTGTATGAAGAACATGCATTACAGTCCCCTTCTTTTGTACAGTGAAGTAGCCATCCTTGTCCTTTCCAAAAATGATGTCAACATTAACTTTCATTTTTTCAATGTGGGTTAAGCCATTTTGTAGAATAGGGGTGTTTTTGATTAATTTCAATTATGCAAAAAGTGAAGGTCGTTAAAAATGACATAACCCCTAAAGTGGTGTATTTTTTTAATCAGCCTATTCAGGGTTAATAGACAGGATGTTGGTCAAAATGTTTCAAGAAAAAAAAGTTCCGGTAATTGTTGTACCGGAGAGCAGTGTTGCCAGGAACTTTGCACTTTTTCGGTTTATTGACATTTAATTCATTGTGAAAAATAGGGATTTTGAGGATTTACTTTCATAGAAAATTCTGGTAAGGATTGATATGCATTCAAATGATATTTGTATCAATTCAGCATTAAGTTGGACATGATTTGATAGTATTTAAACAACAGCGTTGCCAGATTAAACGCCCTCAATTGCTCATAACCATAGTATTCGGTGATCCAGGGAACACAAGAGCGGAAGGTTAAGGTGGGTTTTGATACTATAGGATATTTAGAAACAAAATTAGCTCCTTTTCCCCTCGCAAAAGTTTGGGCAACTGCAGACAGCTGGGATACAGCAATATCCAAAATGGCCGCCAGTGGCCATTTTGAAATTCGGAAAATCGTATGTCTTCTAGACATAAACCTGGAGACATGGTTGATATAATGATATGTGTATGTTAATTAACTTTACACTCTCAGAACAGGTATTAAAAACCCATGGGTTAAAAGAATGTTGGTTAAAAAGTATACAACATTGGTTAAAAATGAAGCGTTGGTTAAAAATTATTTTTAATACTGCGTTGGTTAAAGAGTAAAAATATAAGTAATTTTTAGTTTATTCAACGTTGGTTAAGGCATCATAATTTTAACCAACAATATGGTCATAACAAGATTCCCGCCAAAGAATTTCATTGGCGAGGAAAATATTTTGCGGAAAATAACACGATTGATTTCATATACAAATTGTGACGTGGTCTAAAAATTGCGACCGCTGTTTCAAGTTATAGCTTCCCGGCCTCGTGGCTAGGATCTTGTGCCTTGTCCTGTCCCTTGTTGGTCCTGGCCACGTGTTGGCGCCAATATTGAAAGCCAATATCGGGCCAATGAAACATCAATATTGTAATGTTGTATGGGTTAAAGTTTAGCACAAAAAAAAGAAAAGTTTAACCAACATTTTTTAACCAACTACTGTTGGTTAAAACATATTAACCAACAAATGATTAAAAATTGTAACCAACCACAGGTTAAAGTTTAACCAACCACTGTTGGTCAAAACATTTTAACCAAAAAATGATTAAAATTTGTAACCAACCACAGGTTAAAGTTTAACCAACAGCTGTTGGTTACAGTTTTAACCAACCAATTGTGTGGTTCACCTGGTAACCTCCCGTTGGTTACAATTTTAACCAACATGGTTAAAGATTTTAACCTTTGTTCTGAGAGTGTATGTCTATGAATCTAATACGGTGGCTAGTTCATAATTTGGAATCTCTTTTCAGCATGAAATCCAAGATGGCTGCTGCTGGCAGCCATCTTGGAATTGATGAAATCCTATAATTTCTATGTCTTTTTTTTTTGACTAATTTTATGCCCTGGAATCCCAAAACAGTGATAATTGTATTATTATGGTATGCCTTCAACATTAATTCCAAGAAGACAGACTCTTGTATATTCCAAATATTCATATAAGTGCACACCACCAAATAATATTTTGCATTCTGGCAATACCCGGCAGTGTTTGAAATCAAGAAAGACCCCACCATAAGTCTAAATTTAACATCCTAGAAAAGGTAAAAATTGCTGTAAAAATGTACCTGAATGTTTCATAATTTGGCATTTGTAGGTTATTTCTTCCATATTAGGCCCAAAATCTCATGAATGCTATTAGTTTACATGATTTCACTGTTTACACCAATTAGAGCAAAAATCCCGGACCTTAGAATATAGGCAGCCTATCGTACCTAAATCTAATATATATATCATTGGCCCCTAGGGGGGGGGGGGGGGGGGGGAATGCTGGTTAACCCCCACAAAAGGGATTGTTTTTAAACAGACATCTTGATCTTCAATAAAAACAATGAATGAACCAGCTAGTTCTAAAGGTAAGACAAATTAACACGAACTTGACCTCTAAACCACACGAAGCAACAGGGTACTTTTTGGTGGTGCGGGACGTGGACCATATCGGCTGAACCATTTAATCTAGAAACACAATAGATGTTGCTCTTGAATAATTTAATGTTCATGAAATCTTTCTAGGATTCCCTGTAAGAGTTAATTATTCTCACCATGGATATCAAAGAAAACCACCATTTTAGAACATTGATGGTGCATATCTATATCTTTTGAGCCAAACGACCTTAGTGATGATGAAAGGGTATTATAATGGACTATGAGAAATCCATTGCTGTTGCTAGCAAACTTGAATTGTTTTGGCAAGTTTAAAATGTAGCAAGCCAAAACAGAAATTATGTGTCTTTGCTCCTATTCTGATGCTACCAGGATTTTTGTGCCTCTATATCTAAACATCAAGCTGGTGATAATTCTTTTCATGTCTTCTCACTAGATCGTAATTTGGCGAATCTGTATCTATATTGACTTTTGCGCTTCAATTGTTTTGCCTTTTACTTATCTATATATTTTGTTAATTTGTTATGGTATTTATGGTTGTAAAGGTTGTGCGTCTTTGTAGAGCGCTTTGAAAATGCTTGTTATTATACTATTATTAAAACATAGTAGCTATTTTAAGTATTCTACCACACACTTTTTATAAAGAAGATGGTGGGTGCAAACTGTAATTGGTCAGTATGGTTTGGCTTTCAATCAATATACCAACACTGACAGAAAATGCGATCCTTGCCTTATTCAGTATCACAAGACAATTCAACGAGTGAATGTACTTTGGGATCATTAATGAGGATCACTACTTGAACCAGTAAGATCACCACATTTGTTATGCAAAGTTTGTTTAATTTGACACATACACCAATGTTCTGAATGGTTGAAACACTTCTTAACCTTAAATATTACAATTTGTTACGCAAAATCCTCTGCCCAAGCGCATGCTTCCACATTGATTTTGGCTGACGTCATCGATCGAGCTAATTATGTGGGCGCCAAATTGCTACCCGGGCAAGCTCTTGTGTGTTAGCTCAGTTAGGAGCGCATGTGGGGCGTGCAGAAGGTACGCGGATCGAATCAGGGTCGGACCGCGGTGGTTTGTTTGTTCAAAATCCCTCAATGTTTCCCCATCCCCCTGATTCACACCAAAACATCTCCGCCTGGGGTAAGGGTTAAAGACCAAAAACGAAACTAGAGTTATGCATTGTATTGCATTCTTCTAAAGCTTTTTATCGTTAAAAACTAAAATGTGTAAAGTAAAATTTGTGAATTAAAGCACTTACCGTGTTTTATCATACTTTTTTTATTTGTCCTTATAACATTTGCAACAATTATTCATGATGGTCAGTAACAGTACAGGATTTTGTAACGGAAATCCACCCATGCTTTTATACTGAAGATGATTGACAAACTTGTCTCTGGAATGGATTCAGCATTTTGGAATTATTGAAGAAATGCCCCTTTATCATATTCAAGAACATCATAACATTTCTAAAATAGTCGTTAAGTAGCCATCTTGATATTTTCATAATGAGTACAATTAATCCAATACATGTCATTAAATACTAGTAGGTTTTAGAATAATTTCATATAAATAAGATGAGAGCAACATCTACAATATGTTTCTAGGTTATATTTCATGCTGGAAACAACTTCAGAATAATAAAATAACTGCTGTATATAGGATTCCAAGGCATAACGTTAGTCAAAACAGACACCTAAATAACGTGTCCTAGTTAGGTGTTCAAAAGTTATGTGATTTTATCAATTCCAAGATGGCCGCGCGCTGGCAGCCATCTTGCATTTCATGCTGAATACAGCCTCCAAATCATAAAATAACCACCGTATTAGATTCCTAGTCATGAAGTTAGTCAAAAAAGATACCTCAATCTTGTCTCCGGTTAATATGTCCAGAAGTTATGTGATTTTCTAAATTCCAAGATGGCTTCTGGAGGCCATTTTGGATATTACTACAAAGTAATATGCTGCAGAACTGTCTTGAGAATGGGTCATTACTTGAGAATAAGTGTTTATGAGTACTTTGTGATGCTTGGTTTCCTGTTAAAACATTCGTAGGGGCTCATTTCCCCCCAATATAACACTGTTTTTTATTGGAAAATGTCAAACTTTCTGGCAACACTGTTCGCCTCTGTCAAAATTACCGAAACTTTTTTTTGTTTATTTAGGTAAAGCAATACCTAGTCTAGCCACACTGATAATAGAAATGTTTAAAAAGCACCACTTTGGGGTTTACAGCTCATTGAACATTGCTATATTTCAGGAAATAAATATTTACAAAAAACACCCCTATTTCAAACAATGGTATAACCCAAGTAGGCCATGATGGTTGTTTGGGAACTGCATTTCTAGAAAGCTTATGTGTTGTAAATCATGTGGTGTGACTGTCAAGTTCTACATCTACTTTCCCTACATATGGTGAATCTTGAAAGTTTGAAATATTTTAGCCTTATAAAAGTGCTGAAATAGGCCAAAACGTGTCATTTTGATATTTTGGCCGTTGCTATGGTAACGAAGGTCCAGCGGTGACCTAATTTGGATTTTTATAGACTTTGACCAATCCTGCACCCTGACATTAAGAAAAAAAAGAATTTTTTTTTTGAAGTCTGCCAACATTTTTTGATTTTCTTTGATTGGTACGCAAAGTTGCGCATCCACACGGGCGTGCTAATCCGAACTGCAGCTCGTGTTAAGCAACTTAAGCTCGTAACTCCTGAGAAATCTCAGGATTAAATCGGTTCGGAGTAAGTTCGGATTAGTTAACACGGGTGCCGTCCACACGGTCAATACTCGCAAGTTTAACATGGACAATCGTTAATCCGATCTTACTCTATACGAATTTACGCCTGTCTGAACGCAGTTATTGGCCGATTTACCATTATTCAGATAAATTGATTCAGGTGGTCTCATAGCCAGAAATACTAAAAGTGACGTTTATAATCCGTATCTCGGTTGATATAACTGTTTTTCCATTTAATTAGATTAGGACAAACGGTTTTATACCTAGGTTTATACAAAAATGATGATTGAATTATTTCGTTTTTTCTCGCAAATAAATACATAGAACTGTTATAGTTTCCTTTATTCCATGTGCATAATAAAAATGAAAAATAATCAAAAGTATCCACTAAATTATGAATAGGTAAAATGACATACATAATATTTTTCAAGTGAAACCTGTATCGGTAGATGATGGTCGATTTGTTTTATTGTGGTGACCGCTTTCAACGGACCTAACACATTTCAAGCTGTTGGATTAAGTATTTGGTGTCGGGATTGTAAAGCTACATGATCAGTCCTATTCATAAAGCCACACTGCATAATTATCCCTGCACACTGCCACACTATCATGAATCAGTCAATAGTTAGGTCACCCAAGCCCTATATGGTCACGCGTTATGAACTCGCCTCCCAATAGGGTGGTGCCGTTACATTTTTTAGCTTCATGCTGTCATTTTCCTCAAATATTTTTAAAACCACAAAAGCTATCTCAACAAATTTGGTATCATTTTAAAGCCCTAATAACAAGCTATCTGCCTGCCAAATGGCATTGGTATAGCTAATACAGAAAGGGAGATACAGCTGTTTGATGTTTGGGGACCAGGGGTGGTGCTGGAAGGGGTGTTTCTGGAAGGGGTGCTGCCTGTACAAACTCAATGGGGATAATCCCATGTTTTGTTCTTTTTACAATAACTAGCCATCCCCTAATGTTAAAAACACAATTTTGGTCCCATTTCAAAGGATATTTAGTAGTCATTAAGTATGTGGTTCAATAGACTTGTCAACTATTATTAACAACTAATTAATTATGGATAAGACAATGATCATCAGCTTTCTTCCTATTCGCTACACAGTCAACATGAATAATCAGCCTTAATTTACCGGATTTATAAAAATGACTATAACAGAAAAAGTTTTCAACCTATGATAGCAAAAGTATACATTTTTGGAAAGCTTGTAACTAGAGGAATTCAGAAATGCAGTTTATATCATGGAAGGGTTCATCCTTAAACAAATATTTCTGAAAATTCTAAAAATATATAAAATAAAAATTTGAGATATTCACTAGCCGGTATAATTACCATACCGACGTAGTAACTTTGACAAATATATATCATCTAATGGGTAATTTCATGAGGAATTCAAATATGTAAACAAAATAATGATAGGGATAGGTATACAAAATATATGGATCTCAAATTAAAAATTAAAAAACTCTGATATTTTCCGAACATTTCCGATCATACCATTTTAGTTCTTGGTCGTACTATAATTTTAATGACATATTTGGTTTCCTCATGCAATTTCCCTTCAGAAAATGTATACTTTTACTACCTCAGGGGGGTATACAAGCAAATATAAATGTGTAAAGTTAAATTCATGTCGCGAAAGCCAAAAACGCGAAAGGAGGCGAGCTTAAAACACATGACCATATGAAAGCTATGAAGATTGTTAAACGGGTCAGTCGTCACAAACATGCACAAACACAGTAGCCAAACGACCTTGCTTTTGTTAACACTCCCTACACAGAGGACTGCAGTGCAAATCCCTACGATTTTCGCTATGTAATCTCTATGGCGGATTTCATTCCGTTGTATGAAGCTATGATGTTTGCGTGGTCTTACGCAATACGTACATGGACTTTTTTGTAGACGAGGGTTCATTTCATGATTTGGTGAGGTTTAGAATAAGTTAGGATTCCTGTAATTTCGAAGACCACAGATTTTCAAAACGTGAATTTTCCAACATTTTACGACATAAATGTTGTCACAAAACGTGTTTAATACTATACATTTTACCGTTCTGCAGATGCTAATGACCCTCCTCTAAAATTCTACATGATTTTTAACACGTTTCTCAGTTTTTGAGATGCCCAAATAGACCATTTTCCGAAGCTATTTCTAGCAAATATTGCAGTCACTGAACTCCATTGTTTTCTTGCGTATAACAAAATCTGACACGCAGCGTGACCTCCCTGCTGGCTGGAATAGCATTTGATTTTGGAGCGCAAATAATAACATCTATGGTCATGTGTTTTTAAAGCTCGTCCCCTTTCGCGTTACACATGGATTTTGGCTTTCGCGACATGATTTTAACTGTACACATTTATATTTGCTTGTATACAGTATACCCCTCTGAGGTAGTAAAAGTATACATTTTCTGAAGGGAAATTGCATGAGGAAGCCAAATATGCCATTAAAATTATATTACGACCAAGAACTAAAATGGTATGATCGGAAATGTTCGGGAAAATATCAGAGTTTTTTATTTTTTTTATTTGAGATCCATATATTTTTTTATACCTACCCCTATCAATTTTTTTTAAACATATTTGAATTCCTCATGAAATTACCCATTAGATGATATATAATTGTCAAAGTTACTACGTCGGTATGGTTGTTATACCGCTAGTGAATATCTCCAATTTGTATTTTATATATTTTTAGAATTTTCAGAAATATTTGTTTAAGGATGAACCCTTCCCTGATATGAACTGCATTTCTGAATTCCTCTAGTTACAAGCTTTCCAAAAATGTATACTTTTGCTATCATAGGTTGTAATTTTTTTCTGTTATAGTCATTTTTATAAATCCGGTAAATTGAGGCTGATTATTCATGTTGACTGTGTAGCGAATAGGAAGAAAGCTGATGATCATTGTCTTATCCATAATTAATTAGTTGTTACAAATAGTTGACAAGTCTGTTGAACCACATACTTAAAGACTACTAAATATCCTTTGAAATGGGACCAAAATGGTGTTTGTAACATTAGGGATGACTAGTTATTGTAAAAAGAACAAAGCATGGGATTATTCCCATTGAGTTTGTACAGGCGGCACCCCTTCCGGCGGCACCCCTTCAAGCACCACCCCTGGTCCCTAAACATCAAACAAGCTGTATCTCCCTTTCTGTATTAGCTATACCAATACCATTTGGCAGGCAGATAGCTTGTTAAAAATATTTGAGGAAAATGACAGCATGAAGCTCAAAAATGTAACAGCACCACCATATTGGGAGGCGAGTTCATAACGCGTGACCCTATAAAAGTACCACTGTTTCATCATTGGTCAAAATCGGTTCCTCTAACGCCCAATGGACGAGGTCCAAAATCAAATTCGAAACGCCAGAGTTTATGAATCTAAACTGCTCACACAAAGTTAGGAAACTTTTTTTAATCAAGTATATTTTTATCATTTATTACCCTCTTGTATTATGTTGCATATCAATGGAAAGCTGAAGTGTTCTTCTTTAAAATGATACCAAATGTGCAATGATGACATGTTGCTGGACTTGGCCACATGAATGAGAATGAGGCAAAGTCACAAATCAAATGTGCCAAAATTACCGTTATCTGTGCTAAACAGTCGATAGGTAATGGCACGGGCTCTCTCCAAATCTGTTAAACGCGGCATATTGAAACTGCAAAACGTTTACCGTGTCTCAGAAAATTGTACAAGTTGTAGGCCTAAACCTTACCTTCATGACCTTCCACCTGGAGTCATTGTTAACCCAGTCTTGCAAATACCCAAATAATGGTTTTCTAAAGAGATGAGGGTTGGGGTGTGTGTGTTGTGCTTACTGGTGCTAATCTGTGTGTAAACCATTCATGGTTCTCAAGCATGACCGGTTTGATTATTGATCATTACCTATTGACTATTTAGCACAGATAACGGTAATTTTGGCACATTTGATTTGCCTCATTGCCTCATTCTCTTTCATGTGGCCAAGTTCAGCAACATGTAATCATTGCAAATGTGGTATCATTTTAAAGAGGAACACTTCAGCTTTCCATTGATATATAACAGATACAAAGAGGGTAATAAATAATAAAAATATACTTGATTAAAAGAAGTTTCCTAACTTTTTGTGAGCAGTTTACTATAGGCATACAGGGTGTATCAAAAAAAACGCAACACTTTTTGTCGCGAGCTCTCCGATTACGGCAAATCACAAATCCCTCTGAAATTTATATATTCTGTTAGGTGTACCGTGTAATTGTACGGACACGACTGACAATTAAAGAAATACACGAAACAAAGACGAAAGAATTATGTGCAATTATGTCGTAGGATTTATTTGTAACATCATGTAGCACGCCGTTGTATCAATTACATTATCTATCACAACGCGCTATACTGGTACAAGAGATCAAACAAGTCACCAGCACATACATGTTCGCTTTCCAATTGTTCAGGCGGTTGTGATAGATGTCATACTGAAGAAATGATTTTCAATGATCCGCTTTCATTTTTCTCAGCATGCTCAATAACCAAATTGCGGCATTCAAATCTCAATAATTTGCTAATCTCCTAAACAATAAAGAGCCTAAGGCCGGACCCTGCGATCGTCATGTCACCTGACTCCTGATGATACTATCGGGCGAATCCAGGGAAAGAAACCATGTCACTCGGGGCCTCAGCGATCTTCTCAGCGCACCCAAGGAGTAATCATGTCATCCGAGGCACTGAGTGGGGTGTGTGCACAGCCGCTCTCAGAGATGTTGCCATATGCCAAGAAACTGTAAAACAAAATACAAAATTTATAATTAGGGTGGGTAGGGATGGGAAATTTAAAATTCCTTTACTGTCTTGATGATCGACGTGCTACACGTTAGAGAACCTACGACGACAGTGAACGTGAATTGAAACCAATAGCGTCGTGGCACAGATCGACGTGGCAAACATACCACGTGACCATCACTGGGTAACCGCTCCCAGCGGGATATGGTTAGTAGGTCCGCACAAATTGGTTTAGCCGTCATGCGCCTATGCTAAACTTCATTATTGGCTATCACATAGTCAAATTACAGCGATATCGATTATTGATTCGCTGAGATATCAACGATACACATAGACAAGTGCAAAACACGTTTTACATCGTTTATCCTGTACATGTATGCCTGATTTTCTTGTCAGGTGAATATTAGCAAGACACTTTAATAACTCATTGTACTTAAATAATTGGAATAAAACTCATCATTCTGAGAAGAAAATGTCATGTTAAAGGTTTCAATTTTCTGGCTATTTCAGTATCATATCAATATTAATTAAATATGGCAATGAATTAGTTGATAGTTAATGACACAACTTGAAAATCCAGATTACAAAGTCTGTTTGCAAATCCTCTCTCTTTTTCTCTCGTTAATGTCATAAATAAAACATGGCACATTATTCAAAAGATAAACAAATGGAATAGTCCAGTGAAGGTAGTAATTGTCTTGTATGAATCAGTCATGGTTAGTCTGTTGTGAATGGGAATGGGACATTATGGTACTCCTCGACCCTCAAAATGCTGTCCTTGTTTTAAGATGCATCGATTATGAACTTTAATTTATGAAAGAACGTACCATAGACATGTGGCGATCATAAAACAATCGGTAGTTCAGAATTTAAAAAGGGTGATTGACGTATTCAAAAGGTCGAATGATTATCAGATTCCACGATTCAATGATTTTATGTACCACCTTACTGAAACAAAGGAAATTAAGATAAACCATTCCAGACATCAAGGTTACATAGTTATTAAACTGTTAACCAATAACACTAATCGGACAGGAAAATCCAAGTTTTTAGAACGAACGATGTAAAACGTGTTTTGCACTTCTTTACTTATACCTTTAATATCTCAGCGAATACATATTCGATATCGTTGTAATTTGACTATGTGATAGCCAATAAGTAGACCTAACAGAATATATCAGTTTTAGAGTGATTTGTCTTTTACTGTGACCGTACAGTTCTCGACAAAAAGTGTTGCGTTCTTTTTGATACACGCTGTAGTATTAGGCCAAATATATATTTCAGTGTGTTACTTATGGAAAGTTGATGTTATTCCCTTGGCCTATGTTATCATGTAGGATTACTAAAATCATGTTTTAGGTGATTGAAATTAAACATCATGTTGCAAAGCACAACAAAACCTAAAAACATCAATGACATTCAAAATTTATTCGATGGAAAAAGTGTCCCATCAGACTGGAAACATGTGTCGGCACGTCACGGAAATTGAAAATTCGTACTGGGAAAAAGACCACATCTGTGATATTGTCATTCCCCAAATTATCATCACATTATTTAAGGATTCAGACCACGATGCAGATCGTCGAATCAAATCAAATTGATGATAAGCGTATAACAACATGTTTAATATTGTAGGCCAAATTTAAAATGCATGATACATCCTCGGTGTACAGTCATCAACGAAAGAAACTATACAGGTAATAAATGGGCTTCTCTAAAAATATGTATCCTACCTAAAAATATTAATTTATAAAGTTGTTGATAAATTTATCTTCTTTAATATGAGATAGGCCCATTGCACGCTATTATAGGAATGGGTGATTAGTGATTTGTCTTTTACTGTGACCGTACAGTTCTCGACAAAAAGTGTTGCGTTCTTTTTGATACACGCTGTAGTATTAGGCCAAATATATATTTCAGTGTGTTACTTATGGAAAGTTGATGTTATTCCCTTGGCCTATGTTATCATGTAGGATTACTAAAATCATGTTTTAGGTGATTGAAATTAAACATCATGTTGCAAAGCACAACAAAACCTAAAAACATCAATGACATTCAAAATTTATTCGATGGAAAAAGTGTCCCATCAGACTGGAAACATGTGTCGGCACGTCACGGAAATTGAAAATTCGTACTGGGAAAAAGACCACATCTGTGATATTGTCATTCCCCAAATTATCATCACATTATTTAAGGATTCAGACCACGATGCAGATCGTCGAATCAAATCAAATTGATGATAAGCGTATAACAACATGTTTAATATTGTAGGCCAAATTTAAAATGCATGATACATCCTCGGTGTACAGTCATCAACGAAAGAAACTATACAGGTAATAAATGGGCTTCTCTAAAAATATGTATCCTACCTAAAAATATTAATTTATAAAGTTGTTGATAAATTTATCTTCTTTAATATGAGATAGGCCCATTGCACGCTATTATAGGAATGGGTGATTATTGAGGACTTGACACTCCTAAAAGTAAGCGTAAAGTCCGATTTTCATTTTCACATTTTTCTTTTCTACACGCCAACTATGTCATACTCTCCCCCGTGTTGAAAAGTAAAATGTGAAAATGAAATTGTGACTTTACCTTACATTTTGGATTGCAACCTGTTCAATATTCAAACTACTAGTATCATAGCGTGCAATATCTCATATTAAAGAAGACATACCGGTATTTGTCAACAACTTTATATTTAATATCTTTAGGTAGGATATATATTTTAGAGTTAAAAGCCCATGTATTACTTGTATAGTTACTTTTTTTGATGACTGTATGTAGTTTTCCTTTCTGGCCTGTTTCAGGATCGAAGTTATATTTATTTATTTGGGAAACAGTTTACCAACTCTCCCGAAGTGTGGACAGGCCCAAAACTTTTAATGAGGTGACACATTTGCTGAAACCGATAGTAGTTTACCCCGGTTTGGTGCTATCAACGTGTTGGGTAACACCTCAGTTACTAGCAAGTTAGCGCTATTCTTCAGCTTCTCGCCATTGGTGCACTTGGCCGTTTTTATGTAGTATTTTAATGGATTACATTGTTTCAGCGTATATGCATCACCAATCGACAACGGTATTCGCGCGTCTGCGTGCTTTATTTCACGAGGGTAATGCCAGAGTGAAATAAAACACGCAGCACGCGCAGAATGCAAGTTGTCAATTGGTGATGCACATACGCTGAAACATGATCTAATCCCGTTCAACAACGACCAGGGATGTGAGCGCCATTTCATAAATAGACGATGCAAATAAGAACAATGTTAAAGTAGGCCTACTAGAACAAAGCACCACACTTATGAAAAAACAAAACAAATAAAAACCGCAATCTCTTAACATGCACTTTTTAAAATTCGCGGCGATCGAAAGTCCCAGTGTAGATGATGTCATAGTTATACAATGCTCATGCGCAAATTTGAGCACCGATACCCATGACGTCATCGACACCGGAACTTTTGATCGCCGCGAATTTTAAAAATTGCATGTTAGTGATGGCAGTTTTTATTCATTTTTGTGACTAGTATGGTGTTTTGTTCTATATAATTACGTAATTTCGGCTCAATAATTATTTTTCTAACAAATAATGCTCAATGTTGTGCTTGCGGGACCCTTCCTTTAACAATATCATTCACATTTCAAAAAAACACAACACTGAAATGACCAAACTAACATAATAATCAAGTTCCTGTAAGTATCAAAACTCGATAAAACAGTTGGCACGATCATTCCAAAAACAACACACACTGCGGCTGCGATTGCGTATCGCGTATCGCGTGAAATCATTTTCCGCGTAGTGTGGATCGATCGGCGCGCGGGTTGGCTATTATATAGCAGCGTTGTTTAACTCAAATTGAACACGCTTTGATATTGTACTTAGCTTACCGTAGGTATGAGGGAGTTGTTGAACTCAAAATATTTAACAGTTGAACAAGGAGAATAAGGTTATCTCACCATCATCTCACCAATGTTTAATGCTTTACCGATCTGAAAGTTTTATCGAACGCGAGAGTCTAGGTCATGAAACTATACTCGCAATATCGGGAAATGGCTGTATCAGGTTTCCACACATAAAATGCATGCTTACATATGAAAGTTTCATCCTAAAACATGGCATGATCTTATTAGTCTGGGATCTTGAATGGTGTAATCACAATATCAGTTTCCTAGAAACTTGCCCGACCCAGAAAATCTTCAACTTATTGTGGAGGCTCTCTAGCTTGATCTCTAGTTTCACTTTTACACCACACATCGCGACCATGTTTACATACGGAAGCTTTTACCAATGAAATCGTAACCAATATTAGAAAATCGACATTTAAATTACAAGTGCTCACAAAAAGCCATGTCGAAATGGTTTTGATGTGTAATGTGAAACATGAAATAATGGCGATCGTGGCTGCACAGCTGCACCCTCGTTTTCCGTTAAAACGGTTGTTAAGTTGGATTTCGATCTCTACACACTAAAAAAAACTTCCTCTTCATTTTTGAATAGAATCTATTCAGATTTGAATAAGAAACCTCTTCCGATGGGCACTTACAACGTTCTCTTCAAAATGAAGAGGAAAATCATGAAATAGTTTCATCAGGAATTCAAAGAAACATTATGGAAACTTACTTATTTGTCCATACGGGTTTCAACAACATGTCTTGTCTTCCTCAGTGGATTATGTTGGATCCAGAGCTAGTGTTTCTAGTCTGTTTCTTGATGACGTCATCAGATGTTGATGATAACGTACTCTGGTTCAGACATGTTGTTGGAACAACAGACATGTTGTTGAAACCCGTATGGAAAAATTAGTAAGTTTTCATTTTGGAATTTTTCAACGAAAATTGTTTAATGAAGAGGAAAATCTATACAAATAAATGAATATGTACCCTATTCAAAGTTAAATAGTTTTTCCTATTCAAAAACGAATAGAATCCTATTAAAATTTGATAGAAAATGTGTTTATTTCTTCTTGAATATGTACTTTGTGAAGCTTTTGTCGCACATTTGTATCTCTTGGCAACCAGGGAATGGTGGTGGGGGCAGGGTGGGGGCTGCAGTGCATTGACTCTTTGATGTTTATGTTCTTGCACGATGTATATGCATTTATTTAGTGAACAATAACCTCAATTTCTTAAAACAAGTGAGAAGATATGCATACATATCAATATACATTCCAAGGTGTTAAATTAATGCATCGACTTAGTTAAAATAAAATAATAGGTTTAAATGAATAAAAGGTGCAAATAAGCTCTTTAGCATAATTGAAATGGTACAAACGACCACCGGTGATACCTTTTTTTTTGCACAATTTACTCGGCTCATATAAGGCTAAGTAAAACATGCAAAATAGCGATGACAGCGTCCCTCGGCATTTTGGCATTAAAAATGAAACAATTCTTTTCATTCTCAAAAATGTTTGAAAAGGAAATCTATTCACATTTTGAATAGATACATTTTAGTGTATGAAACGATTCTTTTCATTTTGAATAGTTTTCTATTCAAAAATATTTGAAAAGGAAATCTATTCAAAAATATTTGAAAAGGAAATCTATTCAAAAATATTTGAAAAGGAAATCTATTCAAAAATATTTGAAAAGGAAATCTATTCAAAAATATTTGAAAAGGAAATCTATTCAAAAATATTTGAAAAGGAAATCTATTCAAAAATATTTGAAAAGGAAATCTATTCAAAAATATTTGAAAAGGAAATCTATTCAAAAATATTTGAAAAGGAAATCTATTCACATTTTGAATAGAAAATGTTTTGTGTGTTTTTGTGTGTATTTAACTTACATGGAATTTTAAAACTTTCGAAAACATCTCGATGATAATATTTTACAAATAAAGTGAGAAGATTTTAAAGTTTCCCAAATGTATTATGAGATTTCTCCATGCAGCTAAAGTGAAAATAGAGCGCCTTCAAAATAAGTTGCATGTACATGTTGTATTCTGGAATGTTGTACAGAAGTGACGTCTAACAACCCCGGGGGGGGGGCTACTTAGTGGATATGAGGTTACGGGGATGTACCACCAAATAGGGTCCCATGTTTCACCCTCTGGTAAATGAATGACCCCTTTTCAAAGCCATTTTTGATAAATGTATGGGTCTAAAATACTTAATTTTGCTATTTTTCACACAAATTTTAGCAACATTTGTCAAATATATAAAATGATGGGTCTCCAGTAAACATATGGGTCCATTTTCCCCCGAAAATTGGTAAATGTATGGGTCAGTTTTTAATTTTGCTGGCGGCACATCCCTACCAAAAGAAATCAACCATTTCTTGTTTGCAAAAGCATCCTGACATAATGTGAAACGTCACAAACTCGCAGGTGACAACTGGGTTTCTTTGAGAAGGTCTTATTCCTTCACTGAAATTACACCAATGCCATCAACAGCTCAAGTGTTAAACAGTTTTATGTTATTACGCTAACCTGACAGGTTTTTCCGTCTTTCATTCAGGTAAAAAACAACATCTACTTTTCTATGATGGTACCAGTAGGCCCTACCAGTACATTAGATCGAATAAAATCTAGTAATTACTGAACTAGCAAAAGGTCGTCTAGTAAAAGGTCTAGCACAAGTAATTGGTGAAATATATTATAACATTTCAGAGGTATAGACCTTCCGGAAAAGGAGTCGTTTTTATATAAACTAGCGGGCACCAGCGCTTCGCGCTGGACCCGCTAGAAGATTTCACGGGGAATAAGTAAACAAAGCGTAAGAAAATTTGATACAATAATATCAAGAACATGTCCTATACATGTATACATAATCCAGACGGGGCCCTAAATAATCCGAATATCGCAGGTGCTTTTGATAATCCAGGTTATACATATACATTGCCTTAATCTAGGTAGGCCTACGTTTGTGTTTCCAGATACCTATGTAGGCCTCCCATGAGACCTGAAATGCAGGTACCCGTTGTCCCATTATATCCAGGGACCCCATAGGCCTAAGCCCTACCCCCTAATCCAGTTACCCCAGGTGCCCTTAATAATGCACTGGATACCACATAATCAAGGTAGGCCCACTGCAGTGTGCCGTTATCTCGAGATACCCAGGTGCCCTTACTTTATCATAGTCAAGTAAATTAAACGCGGGTGCCGAAGATAGCGGACAGTAAAAGTCATATCACAAATAGGCAGAGGTCAGTAATATCAAAGCGTTATAAATGTTTATATAAATATCAATCAAGAGTATGTCCTTAAATAATTCAGGTACTAAGGTGCCCTTGATATAATGTAAGTAACATGGTGCCCTTAATACACCATGAGCCTATGTGCTCTTAAATAACACAGATACCCACAAGATCTTAATCCGAGTAGGCCTACTCCATCAACGTGTTCTTAATACCCCCACTCCTGTCAGCGCATGTATCTACCTATATTTGTACCCCAAATAATAAAAAGTTGAATTTTAATGTCAAAATTGAAAGTTACTTAAAATTAGCTTTTAAATCCCCCCCCCCCCCCCGATTCTTTTATTGCCCTGCCACCCCGTTTTCCTCCTTTAAAGGTATATTATGTGATCTTTCCATGGAACGCCCTCAACATCGAAAAAAAATTGAAAGCAGATTTTCTTGCAGATTTACATTTCTGATCATAAATCGTACATACATTCCAAGTTACAGGGCGATACGATTCTTAATTACTTCAAAATCATGGTTTTAGAGTGAAATAAACTGTCGGATATCCGACAACTTATTTTATTCTAGTCTAAATTCACTCTAAAATCATGATTTTGAGGTAATTAGGAATCGTATCGCTCTGTAACTTGGAATATATGTACGATTTATGATCAGAAATGTAACTTATCTGCAAGAAAATCTACTTTCTAAAATAATCACGAATAGAGGGCGCTCTCTGGAAAAGATCACATAATATGCTTTTAACATATGGTGCTGGTGCAAGTGTCGCCACTGCCCATATGCACATACTGTATCCAGGTAATTCAGTAGGCCTACGTTCTGAGCGTTATAGTTTTATAGTCGGTCGTTTAGTGTTATGGTTGGCGGAGTCTATCATCAAGATCACTTGTAGTACCATTCCACGCTTGTACTTGAGCACAATGTGTGCCATCCGGGTTTTGTTTGGCCTATTTACATTAAATACATTATTCCTCCAATATGCATGTGGGGCCTTAACGTATAGTATATGTAGTCCCTTTATAATGTTTGCTGTGTTCTATAAAGCCTCCCGAGATACTACCTGAGTGTACACCCTTAAAATCCAGTTATCACAGGTGGCCCACCTGCGCATAGTATATCCAGGTAATTTGAGACTCGTTTTATAGTGAACCCCGTAATCCAGATACCACGGATGCCCTGAATAATCCAGACACTCTATAATAATCATGATAATGTACCACACGTTCCGTTTATCCAGATGCCCCATGTGCCCTTATATCCAGATTATCAAGTAAGGGAAGTGCGGAGAGGAGGAGGTGGCTTTAGGGTACACTATTAGAAAAAGGGTGCTTCAGAGGGGTTCTTGGCTGTCCCGTATGTATAATGGTTTAAAGGTTCTTTGATTTTAAAGGCCCCAAAAGGTTCTGTAGAGAACCTTTAGAGGTTCGAAAGACCAATGTTTGCCCATATTTTGCCTATTTTGAACCTTAAAATTGTTATTTTTGGAACCTTTTAAGGTGATATAAAGGGTTCCATACGGGACAGCCAAGAACCCCTGAAGCCTGAAGCATCCTTTTTCTAAGAGTGTACGGACTGCCTGCTTTCACTCTGCTCCGTTACAATGTGCACGGTTTGCGCCCCAAACGCGTACATTTTTGTCTGCGTCATTACGTGTGCGCCGAACCGCGTGCGCCACTGTTAAACGCGGTCGCGCAGCACAACATAGAAACGGTTGACATGGTACTGCCAGTTTCTTTATCGTTAGCAAACGTCGCATTCATCTATGTTACTAATGTGAAAGTGTCACTTTAAGATCTGTGTAAGAGTTTTTGTTTACATTTAGAAAATGTCGTGAAATATTTTTATTTGTCGGACGTATAAATGCTTGTTACTATGCGATCTTTAAGAATAACAAACAGCCGCATATACAGAAATGTAGCTATATCCCTGAAGAAAATATTTTGGGTGAAGACCATATGTCATCACCCACTCCGAAAACCACAATTTGTGTCCGAACAGTAGCTACCCGAGTAAAATAAATTCAACATTTTGGATTTTCACATGTGATCCTTTCTGCGCATGTCTGAAAACGGGAAAAAAACGGGTATTGAACTATCTAATTAGCTCGTGTATTAGAGGCGCAATTACCACGCTTTTTCAGTTGTAGAGGGACGCGAGTGCAAAATTATTATTGAACTATCTAATCAGGCGAGGGACCGAAAATTAGTATATAGATATAACATTTTACTTGACTAAATGAATGGATTAGCAAATGGTCGGAATACAATAACGGGTCGATCATTTACTAGTAATTGATTTTACTTTTACTGCTAACACGGGTATTGGCAATAATATCTTCCTGACAGATATGATTTTGGCAGCGATTCCAATATTCTACTTATCGGGTGCGATATACCTGAAACTTCCCCTTACACACTTGCAACATGTAGTAAAATATGGTCGTTTAGCAAAATATCAGAATCATCAAGTTTGATCTTGCAAAATCTTAAGAAAATGCGTAAGATTCCTTGCAAAATCTTAAGAAAATGCGTAAGATTCCTTGCAAAATCATCCTCTTTATTTATACATGAATAGGTAAATTGTACTCACCTGACAATTTACTTCAAAATGAAGTAATTGCTTTTGCTAACTAGTTCAAGCATTTACCTCCTAGATTGTTTGTGTTTATTTATAAAGATTTACGAAAATGGCAAGTAAAAGCATTTACTCGTTTTCAAATGATTTGCATTTTATTTATGTCTACTAATTTTTACTTCAAACATTGAATCCGTAGAAACCATTACATGTTGGAATAATTCAATTACTGGAATCAACACAATTCAATTATGATTCGTAAAAGAGCAATAATACGTCCAAGTCCCTGCTACTATACTTTATATACTCCTGACAAAAAGTATCGAGACACCTTACACATGATCCAATAATTAACAGTCCAAAAGGGTATAAATTATTCAAAGTCAATGATCCAGCGCATGATTTTGTTCTGCGTATTTTGACACCTCGATTGTTGAGATACGATGTTGCGGAGCGGAGTTATTGTCATTTCAATTGACGTAGGTGCAGTTTCAAAAGTGACAATCGTCCCTAGAAGCAGGTTTGCATACTGTTATCAATGATCATGATGATCAGGTTTATGCTTTACACACGCTGCTGTGGACAATGATAGTGGACACACAAAGTACTGAAGACAAGTTATAAATTCATGGCAAAGTTGAAGTTGAATGAAAACAATAAATCAGTGTTATGAAAGGAACACATTATCTTCATTTTCTGAGTGTATGTTGCATTTTTGTACACGTGTGTAAAGCATAAAACCTGATCATTCAAAACAATAAATGCAAACTTGCATCAATTGTCTATAGGGATGATTGTCACTTTTGAAACTGGACCTACGACCATTAAAATGGCAATAACTCCGCTCCGCAACATCGTATCTCAACAATCGAGGTGTCAAAATACGCAGAACAAAATTATGCACTGGATCATTGACTTTGATTAATTCATACCCTTTCGGACAGTTAATTATTGGATCATGTGTAAGGTGTTTCGATACTTTTTGTGAGGAGTTTAGTATAACAACACAATGATGTTATTCAAGAGAGCGCAATTACTTTTTCGGCCATACCGTGTAGAAGCAGCAATACATTATCTTTCCAGACTAGTGTTTTAAGCAAAACGATATGTTCAAAGACAGTGATCGGGTTTACGTAGTCACATTGTGTTGTGTTCAAAGACAATGATCGGGTTTACGTTGTTCATGTCATGATGTGTTCAAAGACAGCGTTCAGGTGATCATGTGATCAGGCTTACGTTGTTAACATTGCGATGTGTTCAAACACAGTAATCGGGCTTACGTTATTCACATTGATGTGTTCAGAGACAGTGATCGGGTTTACGTTGTTCATGTTGTGATAGACTAGAGTTCGTGCATTTGTCAAGCTTCTAATCAATGACACAATGACAGCCATTTGCAGTCATATCCGCCAATGAGGTACGGTTGAGACTTCCATTCTCTTCCCGGAATATTATATCAAGACTTCCCAGAGAGGAGGGTACACAGCATGCAGGCATAGGTGAATTGGGATGGGATTCACTTTGTGACATTATCCAAGTGTTAAGGACTTGTGAATGATGCGTATGATACTCTCCAGATGGTGCTACCGTACGACACACTCCTGTGCAATAATTAGCTGTATATGATGGTGGATATTCGATCCAATCATCCCATTCAAGTTCACTGAAAGTGATTACAAATGATCTCATACAGCAATCATTTGCTGGATTACAACTAGGTCCTCTTCCGTTTGAACCTCGCCGTTCACGATTCTTTAGTGCATAGGTCTGCGCAAGAATTGGCCGCAGAGAACCTTTACCAGCTATGGTACTCCCAGTGAGAGAATTGGGTTTACATGTGATTTCTATGTAGTGTTGCGATGTTTCAAAGCGTTTAATGGCGTGACGTAGAGGCAATTCTACCCATCCTTCACGAATATAAACGTCTTTTGTGGCCAATGTGTATCGTCTACCGTAGTAATTGGCGGGAAATGAAACTAAAAGAGTTCTTTTGGTGGTAGTGTTACTTTCATCTGGAGTTAGGTAAACCCATAATTGTGCTGAAGCTAGTCTTTGCTCTTTAGGTCGTGATGAAACTGGAAATCGAATACAAACAGATGTCTCCGGGAAGTCACAATCCAGTTGGTCTGCAATGAAATCAAAAAGATTATCAGTGAGAAAATTGAAAGGTCCTAAGTTCGAGCTTTTCAATTATTTTTTTCTCAAAATGGGGACTAAGTTTCTAAGTGGGAAGACTTACGACGAGACTAATTCGTGATGTAGCTTGCTCATAGGTAACACTCATAAAAGCTCACACAGTAGTTCAACCGGTTCCCATTGTTTTCTCTCAATTCGTAGCATGCAAGGTGTCATACTTTTGGTTATACATGTATTATCTGAGAGTTTGAAAGTATGTGGTAATAGGCAGGTTACTTGTCCTTGAAATGCGATACTATATCTTAGAAATAACAAGTTGTTTTGTAGAAGGAAAGTTGGTTCAGCTGTTTATAGAAGCTAGGATTATGTGGATAAGGAGGCGTTGACTGTTGGTTTATTTACTCCAATAGCCGCTTATAGGGTGGTTTGAAAAAGATAATCACGAGCGAAACAGTTCAAACATGCCATCTTATAACTATTCAGATTTAGAGCCCGTGAATTCTGAAGAGGCTTGGGAGGATAATAGTAAGGGACGCACCATTAGATTTTCAGGGGGGGTAGGAAGTTTTCGGAAAGAAAAAAATTCACCCTCTATGCAGGCCCAAAAAAAAAAATTCACCCCCTGATGAGTAAAAAAAAAAAAAAAAATTCTACCCCCACCCAACTCAATATGAATGGATACATTCACAAAAAAAAAATTCGCCGCCTCCGGCGGCGCAAAAAAAAAAAAAAAAACCCTTTGTGTAGGGCTCACTTGAGCATCTCAATGTGGCTCTATGGGATGAGTCAAACATGTAGATTTCCTTTCAAATCAAATATGTTTTAGCCCTTAGTCGGACGATACTGGAACTGAACATTGTATTTCATTCGGACATTCGGTTGCCACGTTATTATGTTAGGTTAAAGGGGCATACAACCAACAACTTTGTCAACAACTTTCTTTTTTATTTTCTTTATTTTGTTCAATTCCAGTTGCCAGGTAATTTTCAAATTATGTCTAATTATGTATGCATAAAATATTCAAAGTAAAGTTTGTGGATAGATGAGATGAGCTATGATGATGTGACTTGGTACATGGGTAGTACACTTGAAGAGCTTCAAACGTATGTTATCTTTTGGTTAATTTCCATTTGCATAATTAATTAGGCCCACTAATTAAACATTTTAAACATTTTTTAATTAGGGCATAATTAATTATGCAAATGGTAATTAGCCAAATGCTAACGTACATTTTTAGCTCTCCAAGTGTAGTACCCATGCACTGAAGGTACGAATTAAGCCCCGCCCCAAACTATATATTATCTGTCTCATAATATATAGTGTGTATCGGCTGAAAATCAGCCAAAAACCAATCAAATTGCCTGTTGATATCTAAAACCACACCCATTATACTATGAATTTAAAATAATGGTCTGAAATCTCCAGGATATGAATTTTACGTAATTGAGAACATAATTTAAAAGTGGGGATTTCAAGTAAATTAAGAAAAAAACATAACGATCATGTATCGGCTTATTGTTGAATTTATAATTATTTCAAATTTGACGCGTGATATTATAATTTCGACATACCGGTATACGATTTGTTTATTATGACTTCGATCGTATTGTTTGTTAATGACAAAGGTGCATTGTATCAAATCAGTAATCCCGAGAGGCTGTTTATAAATCCTTATGCACATGAATTTCTTTATAAATGTAGTAAAGCATTCTGGGTAAATTTGACAAAGTCTTCCGCACTGTTATAGCTTCCCACGATGAACACATGGCACATTAATTAGAAAATAAAGGTATTGTTTTTAGACCGTACCCGTGTTATATTGTCTGACATAAATGCGGACGATAGGATTATTTTAAGTAGAACAACGACGCCGCAGGCGGAGTTGTTCTACGCAAAAAATAATACTAACGAACGCATTTATGTCAGACAATATAACACGGGTACGGTCTCAAAACAATACCTTTATTCTCATTCTTAAACAATCATACTTTAGACATTTATCAAAGAAATAAGTACATTTTATTGTCCACATTTGACAACTTTTACCCCTGCTAGGATCGAATAACCCACAAACATTCCATCCAATCACATGCGATGAGTAAACCATGCGTAAGCGTCGCGGCGCCGGCATAAACGCAGGAAAAGCGCTAAAGACGCACTGCAGAAGTGCGCGTTATGGAGCAAACCACGCATTGTGAAGGTCGGGCGCACTGTTAAACGATAGTACCCCACCTCCCGTGTTAAGTTGTCTCATCTAGATGTCGCCGATTTCTCTGAGAACCAATGAGATTGCTTAAACTTTCTTAGCTGTTTAAGAATACACTATAAAAGTAGATGCATAAAACTGCAGTACCATTTCAGTAATTGAGGGGGAGGCAGTGATTGTGAAATCGTAATCTGGTCATTGACACATATAATATGGTTTTAGGCTAAACTGCATCTTAAACCACATCGAAGGTAGTTCAAATCCAGAATAGTGAAAAAGGTCTCTTGTGCTGTCGTCCAAATTGATTTTTATTGCTAAAAAGAAAGAGAACATTTGTTTATATTTCAAATTGCTAGGGAGTTTAAATTTCATTCTACATGTTACATAATTTTAGCAGAATAAGCAATTGCCTCAGAACTTGTATTTGTGTGATACGTTGATATGCTATGGTACACTTCTCTTAACTAATGATGCAATGTTTTAAAAACATATTGCCTCATTCAATATGCCAATATCGCAATGAATTACAGATACATAAATGTAATGCATTGGTAGCGTGAACACTCACTCCATTTTATCATGTCTTAACTGCGTAACTCCCATTGGAATGGTGAAAAAGGGTCAGCTTACAAAACTTGTTACATTTTGCTTTGACGAGTACAAACGATATTCTTGGCTCGGTATTCATTTGCACGTGACAATAATTGTTTTTACCAATTTCTGAAAAAGATGTGTTGGTCGGGCTGACCATGGGCTGACGGGCCCGTAGAACAGAGCTTCTTGTTTTCGTCGCCTCAACGCCATAAGTCTACTGAGTCTAAGGGAATTATCGGTAATCCAATCATTTCCTGTATTGCGGAATATACTGGCAGTTGTTGCTACGTTGCTAGAGCGAGTGTTTTTGTTTACTACAACGTACCACCTGTTGGTACAGGTGCTTACGTGTGTTCCACAAACTGCAATAGCCTACCTGTGCTACTACAGGGTGACTGAAAAAAATAGGACTCATAGAGGTCCTTTCAAATTTCATTAACATTTTACGTGATGCCTTTACCACGCAGCGACCCCCGGCGCCGTCCCCCTAAAATTCGACCCGTTTTCTCCCATGATAGTTTCAGGATAGTTTTATTTATGAAAAATAAGAAAACTACCACAGTTTGCGTAAACCATGTCATTTTCTGGTTTGTACAATGGGATTTACATGTACAAGCCAGTAAATAACATGGTTTACGTTTCAATATGTTACGATAAACATAGACAATTATCTATCAGTCAATAGCAAAGATTAGTTTGGTAATACATTTTAATAATCTGACACAAGTCAATGTGTCGCAAACTGTGCTAGTTTTCTTATTTTTCATCGGATTGATCTCATACTTTCAGGATATCATAATAACTAATTGGGCTTTACATTGAAACTAAATTCTTTATGGTCAAATTATCATAACAAGTTTGACAGCGTCATGAAACAGAGTCCTATTTTGTTTGAGTCACCCTATACACCAAAGAGATGCGACCTATATTGTTGAAATCGGTAGCAGTTTAATTTGTTTGGAATAAAACTATCCTGAAACTATCATGGGAGAAAACGGGTCGAATTTTAGGGGGACGGTGCCGGGGGTCGCCTGCGTGGTAACGGCATCACGTAAAATGTTAATCAAATTTGAAAGGACCTCTATGAATTTGAATGGGAATCAGCCCAAGGGCTCCCAAAAAAGACACATGATTTTAAATCTAATCATAAAGTAACAAAAAAATTAGTAATGAGTAATATACAAAAAACAAACAATAAACATACTTTTAAAAGTATTATAACATCGCATTCATTTTTTCTATTTCCAATGAAGACAATGATAAATCGTTTGTTTTTTCTCTATAACAATTCCCCCCCCCCCCCCCCCCCCCCCCCCCTCCCCCACAACACCAGCACCAGCACGAGAACCTAGTGGGGCTAAGCATTTTGCTGGGGTAGGTCAAGAAATCTTCTTTGGCTATTCATGATGTGGAATGTGGCTTGCATTGTTATTGATTCAATCGGCATGCATGGATGCACTAATCCAAGTCATAGAAACAGTAATGCATACAGTATGCCCATTCAAATCCATAGAGGTCCTTTGAAATTGAATAACTATTGTGCATTGCTATTGTTCCCTTTATGGAAATAACCAACTCATCTTTGTTATTCAAAATTATAATTTTGAATGGTTTGTATTTTTGAAAATATATTAAATTATTAATTAAAATTATTGTGTACATACATTTTCCCTGCCATAAAAATATAAACACATGACAAATTACTTTAAGCATGTTATTAACTTTACACATTTTATTTGATTGAAATCCATCAGAGGAACAATATCATATTTGTCTATTTCTATGCAATCTTCAATAGAACGGATAGAATTTTACAAAACAGCTATATTGAAATGAAATAAACACGAACAATGACTATCCGTCAGGTTTTCTCTAATGGAACATCAGTGCACCACATGGACATGGGCACTTCACATAGTATATCACTGCGTGATGCGTCATGATAAGTGGTATGATACAGTATTACGTAACTTGGTCATATGTCATGCACATGGTTACGACGTAAGAAAAAAATGTAACGTTATTAAATACATATAGAATAAAAGCTTTATAAAAAATACGCGAATTATATTGTGGGTCGAAGGTAAGATTGGAATATAACTGAATTTACTGTGCATGCAAATAGAAAAACATCAAGTGCAAAATGTTGGCCAAACTGGGGTCATCAACCTTTATGATATTACTCGTACTTCGTAAGTGTAATAGGATAAAATGGTTAAAAAATGTTAAGCTATCGCATTCTATTGTTTCGGTCATAAAAACTCACATTGCCCAAAAAGCCATTCTATTATTGATCCGAAATTTCTTTTTTTTTGCCCGAAATGTGAGTTACGACCTACTGGTTCTCAACATTGGGTAATCAATCATAAATAAAGAAAAGAGTTCCACCAACCTTCATCTGCAAACAGGTATAAATCGGATGTTGTCTCTTCCACCCGATGATGTCCCTCATGTGTCCTGTGATTTGGTGGTTGATGTTGGCCCGTCTGGAAGACAGCTGTTGGTAATGTACCCAAAGCACTAGTCGGTTTTGTAATATTTGGGGGTTCTGTTAATTGTAGTTTATGCAGAATAGTAAGTTTGAACCTTTCTATCCTCCTTCGTGTTTCTAGTTCTTCATCCACTATCTGATCTTTGCTTCTGCGGCAGGTAGGACACGGTGGTGAGGAAGAACTGTCTGCTTGGCCGGCGTTGACGGATGAGACATCGGTTTGCAAGGGGTCGTTTGGTTTTGATGGTGATGCCCTCGTATTTTCCCCTTCCTCGAACCCCAAGGTACCATGTGTAGTGACACTTTCTGTAGGATACGGCGAATTGGATACATCAATATTGGTATTGTCCAGTTGTAAATCAGTAGGTATACTAGTATTTATACCGGCAGCCCCAACATTAACTGTCGTTAATTTAATAACTGACAGAAAACCTACCGCAATAAAAAGCGTTACCGTAGAATTCTTCATAACTGCTATGAGTGAGTGTTGTAATGATTTCAAGGCTTTTATAATTAAGTACGCCTGGAAAATCAGAACGCCTTTACACACGTCACACTTTATGTGATTGCGAAATTCATGCCTCATTTGATCAGCTGTGCGATTGTATACCTTGACTACAACAAATTACAAACGAAATGACCTCTTTTCAGTTTTGCTCCAAATCCTTGTAGGTCATTGGCCCGTTTCGTTGTCACGGAAATCAAGTATCCAATCACTTCACTTATTTTTGTAATACTTACGACTCGGTCAGCTCGCCAAGCAAGGCCTGTCTTAATCTTTAAAGGTTAGCCTAAGAATAGGGACATGACTTATTAACCTTTTATCAGTTCCACCTACCTTCGGGCTAGGTAGAATCTTATTCAATTACGTTAAGCAGGTGTATAATGACGCTCTAACGCAACAAACGGTACTAACTGTTTGTTTATAATTCAGAGAATATTTATAATAATTATAAATTGATTTTAATTAAGAATTTCAAATATGAACATAAATGTTTAATCAAATAAAGCCAATAAAGGTTGCCTTAACTCTCCTTGTATGTATAAGACATTGAAATAATTGGATTAGTCGACATCTCTATTAAACATAACAAATCAATTGCATCCCGCGAGTTAATCTACGCTAGACATACCACACATTTCTTTTGACATACATAATATCCACGTTCAAAGTTTGCAATGCTAACCAGAAACTATGATGACAACTATGAGGTCTATGTTAAGCGCAAGTCTATCATCAGCTCCTGATAACCGATAATACCTGTAATAACAAGCATGGTTTAGGGAATCGGGAGGGAATCCCCCCTTTGTGTTGCTACCGTATGCTCGTGCCTGTAATCAGTACAGTGACAGTTAAAGGGACACTAAGAGATGTGTTGGAGGCTGCGCCCTCAATTATGATAAAAATTGGGATTGGTATATTTTTATGAGATGACTTCTTCGTAGTCACGAATACTGTGTTTGGTAGCATGATTCTGCCAGGTCCATTTTTAGTTGGTTTTGTTTGCATGTGTTGTATAATGACGGACAAGTTACTGCCTTATAGCGTGGTTTCATTGTGCGTCGCACATTTAGAAAAGTAAGGGTGTTGGTTAGGCGAAAGTGAGATATGTTGTGTATTAGATTCCGACCTACTGCATGAGCATATTTTTTTGAGAAAAAAAACGTTAAAAAAAAGGCGTTGCTAAGGTATTGTGGGGCTCGTAACCATGGCACGTTTCTGACCCACATTAAGTCTCACCATAAAATGTGTCCCGATTTGATTTTTTTGATATGATTTCATATTTTGAGCTACGTATAAAGTCTCAGTAGCTAACCAGTCAAACCGCAACACATTTGACGGAACAAATATCGTTCGCATTGAAATAGCAAGAAGAAAAAAATGCCAGTGATTTAGCCTAAAAAATGACGGATACCCTAAAATGTTTCCCGATTTGGTTTTTTGAATATGATTTCACATTTTAAGCTACGTATAACGTCTGTGTAATGAACTGGTCAAACCGCAACACATTTGACGGAACAAATGACGTTCGCATTTCAAATTTATCTCCACTATAAGTTTACATTAAATAATCGTGATTTAGCCGAAAAGGTGTATTTTAAGTAAGCTTATTTCTATCATTTTTAAAATTATTTTTATGGATAATTTTCAGAATCAAATTAGAGACATTTCGAGAATCCCTGGTCCGCCCGAAAATTAACACGGGTCCCGGGATTAAGAATTCCCGAAGATTCTAGTCCAAAATTGACGTTCGCATTGAAATTGCTGATAAATTAAATTTTGAATTAAGGCTAAAAAAGGACGGATACACTAAAATGTACCCTAGTTTGAATTTTGGGGATATGATTTCACATTTTGAGCTACGTGTAAGGTCGGTGTAACCGGTAAAACCGCAACACATTTGATGGAACAAATGACGTTTTGCATTGAAATCCACCAAAGGATTTTTTTTCTGCATCTGATTTAGTACCTTGAAATGTGACCCGATTTGATTTGTTGGATATGATTTCACATTTGAGCTACGTATAAGGTTAATGTAATGAACCGCAACAAAATCGCATTTGATGGGACCGCATTTGATGTAACAAATGACGTTTGCATTGAAATCCCAAGGATTTCTTTTTCGCTGCTGATTTAGGCTTAAAGATGTTGGAAACCTTATTAAAATGTGACCCGATTTGATTTGTTGGATATGATTTCACATTTTGAATCGAAACCATATTTTCTGCCTGCTACACTGTTATAATTCGTCACCACAACTCTTTGTAAACACAACACCAAAAGCAAGTCTCCCTCTTAACAGTTCGTCATAACATCGTTTTTGAGAAGGGCACTTTTTGTCCTCCATTTGAGCTCATTCAGGCTTCAGCTACGAAGTCATGGACATCTTTCATTTTCAAACAACACTTAGGAAATAGTCATAGGATTATTTCTAACTGTTTTATTGGTAAAATGTTTTACCTTACGATGTTATGACGAACCGTTGAGAGGGGGACTTACTTTTGGTGTTGTGTTTAGTAAACACGTGTAGAAACACCAAAGACTTAAAATTTGAATTTCTACCCATCGTACTATCCATGGTAAAAGACATATATCGCTAACACTGGGATACATTACAATAGTAAATAAGCAAATACACGAAACATATCACCAACAATGCGGCAGTCATCGAATCTGGTTCCGCTGGGATCCTAATGTACCAACCTCAAACCATGTCTACCAAAACTGCACAACCAAAAACCAATTGCCAAATCCGATAACCGCGAAACTCGCGAACCGCTCTAGTTCACCCTGTATAGTCACTTATTTTTAAAGTACTTGACTTATAGAATTAAGTAGGGTGTCATTTTGTTGCTTATTATGTCCTCTTTTAAATAAATAAAAATTCCCCAGATCATTACGAGATTACACACAAAACAGTGTCTTCTTTAAAGTCTTATTTAAAGCCTATATCTCAAACTGCACAGGTATTACAATCAATAACACACATATCTGATAATATATCATTTTCCACCAAAAATCTAATTATTTAATTAATTGCTTAATTAAGTGCTAATTAGTTCAGTTTTTAAGGCGCATTTAACAGGTTTCTGTGTGTTAAAACGTATTTAAGTAATATTATTCCACATCGGTTATCAGATTAAATGTTGTTTCTGAACTAACTATAGTTGAATGCAACAAATATATCGTATTCTTATTAATTATCACGATTGGTTAATTGATTAATTAGTTAATTAAATCAAGACTAATTTATATATTGCAAAAGTTGCGATGGTTAGTTACCATGTAAATTTGTATACATGTATGACATTTTGTATGATTAGAAACTTACTTGATGCAAGGTGCAGTTATATATAATTCCTGATAGTGTGCTTTTGGACTTTTAAATTGCAGCAATAACGACTCTCATTTAATTGGTATCAACAGAATTTTGTTTTTCAAAATGTTTGCAAATAAATAAAATAGAAAATGATTCTAAAACATACAATTGGTAATTTAGTTATATTTTTATTGAAACCCTGACTAATATAATAAGATGGTATCCAGCTTGATGTTATGATCCGAAATATATAGATCTGAAATAATCTACTCCAGTACAGCTATCAGGCGGTTATCAACTCCAAAATTATTTATAGACTTTAGAGGATTCTTCTCTTGGAATTGTCCCACTCTACATTTTGATCACTCTGTATAATAAATTGTTGTCAACTAAATTCTGCTATAATTGTCTTTCTTCATCTATGCATTCAACTAAATAGTTCAAAACAGAATTATTGCCGCTGAACATAAAATAGAATTTATTTTGTCTCTATAAAGCATTGTTTTCCATTTTTTATATACATGATTTTGGCCACCCTGAATATTTTAACGGAGGACGATTGGTCGATTTACTTTTTTTTTACTGAAAGGCCTATTTCCTGCTACTATACTTGTTTTTAATGTAATACTTTAGCAAAAAAAATAACTTGGGAATATAAAAAACTAGTAAAAAAACTACTTATGTTACACCCTGTTTAATTAATGCTCACCCTGTATAATATCACTTAGTATGTACATATCTGGTATCCTTGTAGTAATAGGTTTCTAAATGTGTTTACTCCGTGTAGATCGGATGTATACAACGAAAGCTATGTGGATTTGAATCAAAATTTGTGAATTTTCACTCAATTTACAGAGTGTAACTTGTTTTTACACCAACTTTTGACATACCGCTTAGTTTATTAAATGATCCCCAGCGGTTTTTAAATGACTGCTTGGGTCATTATATTATTGCTTTGTGACAGAACATTATCACTTAGGGTCATTAAATGGCCGACCGGGTTCATTAAATGAACGTTAGTTGGTCATCAAACTATCACTTGGTGTCATTAAATGATCACCTTGGGCTTTTAAATGATCACCTTGGGCTTTTAAATGACAAATCGGGTCATTAAATGATCACTCTAGGGTGTCATTACACCGTCACTTGGGGTCAATAAATTTCACTTGGATCATTTAATGATCACCAGCCATCATTGAATGACCGTGTGGGTCATTAAATGACTGTTTGTGGTCATTACAATATCACTTGAGGTCAATGAATAATCACTTGTATCATTAAATGATCACCAGCAATCAATCATTAAATGATCACCAGCAATCATTAAACGACCGTGTGGGTCATTAAATGATTGTTTGTGGTCATACTCATTGCAATATCACTTGGGGTCAATGAATAGTCACTTGTGTTTAAAATGACCACCTAGTAGTTTTAAATGACCACTTGGGTCATTATATATTTGCTTTGTGACATCACATTGTCATTAAGGGTCATTTAATGACCAACCGGATTCATTAAACAATCACTTTGAATCATTTAATGGTTACTCAGGATCGTTACAATCACTTGAGGTAAATAAATAGTCACTTTGGTCATTAAATAATCACCAGCGGGTTATTAAATGATTGATTGTCGTCATTACAATATCACTTTGGTTCAATGGTTCAATGATAGTCACTTATGGTCAATAAACGATCACAACCTGGGGTTGTGAAATAACTACTCAGGGTCTTAAATGATTGATTTGTGACGCTGCACTAGGATCACCTTGGGGTCATTAAATGATTGATTTATGACATTGCACTATCACGTGATGTTATTAAATGATCATCTGAGGTTATCAAATGATTGCCTGAGGTTATTAAATGATCACCTGAGGTTATTAAATGATTGTTTGTGGTCATTACAATATCACTTGGGTAAATTAAAGTCACTTGTGGTAATTAAATAATCACCTGGTGTTTAAACGACCAATCGAGTCATTAAGTGATTGCTTGGAGTCATACACTCTATCACTTGGGGTCAGTACATTATCATCCGGGGTAATTAAATGACCACTTGGATCTTTAAATTATCATTTTTTTGTCATAAATATGTTTAAATCAAACAATTCAACAGTGTCTTTTGGTGTCTCCATAAATTGATTTCGATTTTAAATACCATTCAGACAGTGAACCTATACAAGCAAAATACATGCTACCATTCAAACAGGTGTCTCCAGTAGGAATATAGGATACGCTCTATTTAGTGCCAAGGACGGTATATTTTAGATTTTTCAACATGGCTGACAGTGGCCATCTTAGATTAAGATGTCATAATCACCCCTAAACCTGACAACGACTCCTCCATTGGATTTGTAATACCACAAATCGTGGAAAATAACACATCATTCATCCTTTTAGCTCATCTGGTGCCAGAGATATATAACATTTTCTGTTTTTCGATGCCACGATTAGTATACAAATAATGAATGTCTTCAGTGTGCAATGGTATGAATATTTTCATGAGGCGAAAGATGAAATGTTCCATTCAACGAATTCCTGTGTGAAATGAATGTTACCCTGTAATGAATTGCCTGACCCTAAGGCAAGGTTGGTATTCACAGATTTTAGGTACAATGCTTATGTGAAATCAATATTGCCCTCTAATTCATTGTATTTAAGCTTAAGCGGTGTTATACCAAATGTCAATCTATGCATTTGAGGTTATCACATCCATTAAACAGAAGGGCAAACAAATTCCTTTTGCGAACTAAAAAAACAGCCATTTTATTGAAAATGGTATATCTACTCATCACATTTTCTAATATGATAAAATGTAAGATTCCGATGAAAGACATGGTACTAAACATTCATGAGTCCCAATCATCATGTATTCTCACAGAAAATCTATATATCAATAGAGTTGTTCAGAAAGATATAATTTGTCCCTGTCCTGGTAATGACCTCAGTCTTAGAGAACTAAGCTCTGATTAGTACGTCTATAAATGTAAAACTATTGTACGTATGGACAATGTCCTCACACGGATGGAATGAAAGAATGTTGGGGGGTAAAATGATGCGCGTGAAGCGAGCGAAAATGTTGGCTTTTATTGTATATGTCGCCTGAAATTAGCTTAATTTGTTTTGAATTGGACATTTTAAACTCATTTTATGTAATTTTGACATTAAATGTCAGCATTTTCGATTGTTTGGGGAAATTAATTACGCGAATTTCGGTGCATCATTTGCCTATTTTATTCAGTATAAGAAATTGTTTTTAAAGACAAAATCCCGAATTGTAATTTGAAATCGTTAGCGATCAATGGTTATTTATCGCAGTTAGGCCTTTGTGGTTAACTCAAGATTCCCTTCAATACATTCTATTCCATTTTAACTTACGCAGACCTAGGGACGTAACTAGAGGGGCAATCACCCCCCCCCCTGCTAGTAGGGTTGCCCCCTGATATACCCCCACCCCCAAATGAAATGACAAACTCTTTGTATATTTACAAAAATAGTTGTAGACCAGACCCCCATCACATCAAAGTTATGTCGCCCTCTCAATTTATATAACATAGTTATGTACAGTAGGCACTGAAGGAAAAGCGAGTAAAATGTCGCCATCTAGAGTTCTCGAAACGAAATTTTACGCTAATTGTAGATATTGGAACACAGTACGGCAAGATGATTTTTAAATGTCAGCGACTTAACTGGCAGCCAGCCCTCTAGAATTATGTAAAAGTAAATCTCCTTCTCTTAAAAACAAGAATATTGTCAAAGCGGGAACAAAGTACTAAATTAATTCCATTGATAATAATACGTTAACGTCTTCTACAAATCCCAATACAGAATTCCAATTGGATATCTCATGAATTGATTAGTAAATTAATTGATGCAATCGAATTATGATAAGATTGATCATTGATTTCATCTAAGAAAATGAATTGTGGCCGGGAAATTGTTATTTTGAGACAATAACTTCAAATTGTGGTTAGTGCATAATCGAGACAAGTGTCAAATAATTATCCGCACATGCGTACATTTTCCATTTTTATTACACACGTCATAATTAAACTTCCATCAAATGTAGATGGACATGTAGATAGGTATTACTGCAATGTATCGTGCTCACAATGTAGATGGAAATAGGTATTTCTGCAATGAATCGTGCTAACAATGTAGATGGACATATATATTACTGCATCATGAACTTAGGTATTACTGCAATGTATCGTGCTAACAATGTGGATGGACATAGGTATTAATCGAATGTATCGTGCTTACAATGTAGATGGACATAGGTATTACTGCAATGTATCTCGCTAACAATGTAGATGGACATAGGTATTACTGCTGTCAGGGTTCAAGGCTATAATACGCAACACTATACGCAATGCGACAATACGCAACACTATACGCAATGCGACAATACGCTGGCGTCGTGGCGACGGAACCACGCGGGAGAGAGCAAAACAAAACAAACAGAAAAGGCAGAAGGAAGGACGCTGGACAACGGGACGGAAGGGCGGATGCCCTGAAGGCCAGGAAGGCCAGGCCGGAAAACTCAAAGAATAATACGGCTCTGCGTGAATCTTCTGGTATCTTTGGCTAGACTATAATTATAGCTCATCCCTGTTGGATGAGGCCGGAGAACATTAATAAAGATACGGCATTACGAGGATCGTCCGTTGTCTATGACAGGACAATAATCAGTCGAGATCATTCCTGTTGAATGAGAACCGGAGAACATTAATAAGAGATACGATACTATGGCAGACTTGTGAACGCAACGCAGTGCGGAACATCGCTACTGAGGAACTAACTTCTGTGTTTTGCCCATCTTCTGATCTTCTGGTGGAACATTATACAAACGATAAGTGCACTTATTAGCAGACTAGATCAGTGATCACTGAGCGCGTGAAATGTGTTGCGTTGTTTATTAATGATTTATGTTTTTATTTATATTAAATTGTTGTTTACAAAATCTGGGTATTACAGTGAATTGTTTCATTATAAAGTCCGAGCTAACTCGGGTCGTGACAATTAAGGGCTCGTCCGGGAAATCTCTTTATTTGGAAGAGATAAATTTTGTGTAGTGGAATATATTTGTATTATTAATTTTGGTTGAAATATTTGGAACGATGAGATCAGTTGAGCATTTGGTGGAATTGGATAAAGCTATCGAGGCGGCTAGGTTCGAATTAGCCAATATTAAGCGTCAACTTAAAATATCGGAATGCATTATTACAACGCCGAGTTTTGATGATAATCGCGATGATATTGTGGCATACTTGATCAGATTTGAACGCCTAGCGCAGTATCGCAAATGGCCGCAAGAAGCGTATTTGCAAAAACTAGTGGAATGTCTAAACGGTGAGGCTTTTGATATTTATGCTCAGTTGAATATTGACGAGAAAGTAAGTTATTCTGCGCTAAAAACTGCGTTATGTGAAAGATTTCGGGTAGACGGAAATAAGGGCGGCAAACAGCGGCCGAATACAATAAGGCCAGGAAAATATGGAAAGCGCCCCACAACAAACGCAGGGGTTTCCGTGAATACAGGTCGGGCTGATTTCAATGTTGATACAAGAGAAATTGTGGGGAATAGTCAGGCAAATGCCAGGAATTGTTATAGAATGACGAAAGGTCGGGAAGCTAATAAAAAGCTGATGGATGATGATAGGTATGTTACTTTATGTAATGGGTTTAAGGTACAGATTGTACATGAAGAAGATCCTAAAACCGGGAGATTGGATGGTAAGGATGTTGTTGATGTTGTTAATAAAGAATGTTTGGGTAGTGATTTGTCAGAGAGTATGTGTTCGGAAAAGGTTGTGAGTGAAAATGTTGTCATGGATATGCAGGTGACTGTGAAAAGTCGGGAACGGTTGGTTAATGGGACAATTGGAGAGTCACAGGTAAATGTTTTGGAGGAAATGACTTGTGTGAATGACTTGGAAATAATTTATGGTGATGTTGATGGAAGTGGGAAACAGCATGATGTGGATGTCAAGGAGCATTTTCCAGAGTCACAGTTGGATAATGTCATGGGGTGTCATGATGTTGCTGGGCAGGAATCTGGAAATGCTGTGGCTTGTGGGGGCGAAAGTACGAAGTTACATTGTTCAGAAATAGGTGTGAAGATTGATAGAAATGAAGTGGCTTGTAATGTGGTGGCAGAGAATGTTGAAGAAAGCGAAAAGACTAGGAAGTTGTTGTGTGGAATTCCAGTGGTGAAACGTCGGGGTAATAAAGTTGTGAGGGACGGTTGCGTGAGGTTTGGATATGGTTCGGAAAGGGCGATGGTAAATGTAGTTCATTGGATAGGTAGGCAGATTGTAAGGGAAAAGAAACCTTCAGGACTTTGTAGGTCACAGATAAGGTTGGGTAACAGGTTCAAGCCTGTCATGATTTCAGAGGTCAGGGTTGTCAGGCGAGTCGAGCTGAAGTCCAAATTAAGGCGTTGGGCTCAATGGAATAGAAGGAAAGGGGACAAGTATTTGGGCGCGTATCCGGTGCGCTTAGGATTTGGCGCGCGCATGCCATGCGACTGGAGGCGCAGAAAAAAGTTTGTAAATATACCATGTGTATGTAATTAGTAAATGCCAAGCAGGGCGTGGGCGTAATAACTCGATATTCTAACCACCAAAGGCTATGGGATCTCAATTAAAATTAAAAGATATTCCATTTAGATCATGAACTCTATAATATTTAAAAACACGAGGGTTTCGATAACGAAGGTTGTAATGATTATCGAATGACGCAATATTTTAGTTCATTGAGATATTATTTTGTATATTTATGACGAATAAAATACGCTTAGGATAGACAAATGCTATCTTAAAAATAGCATTCGCCAAAAGAGGGGGGTAGTGTCAGGGTTCAAGGCTATAATACGCAACACTATACGCAATGCGACAATACGCAACACTATACGCAATGCGACAATACGCTGGCGTCGTGGCGACGGAACCACGCGGGAGAGAGCAAAACAAAACAAACAGAAAAGGCAGAAGGAAGGACGCTGGACAACGGGACGGAAGGGCGGATGCCCTGAAGGCCAGGAAGGCCAGGCCGGAAAACTCAAAGAATAATACGGCTCTGCGTGAATCTTCTGGTATCTTTGGCTAGACTATAATTATAGCTCATCCCTGTTGGATGAGGCCGGAGAACATAAATAAAGATACGGCATTACGAGGATCGTCCGTTGTCTATGACAGGACAATAATCAGTCGAGATCATTCCTGTTGAATGAGAACCGGAGAACATTAATAAGAGATACGATACTATGGCAGACTTGTGAACGCAACGCAGTGCGGAACCTCGCTACTGAGGAACTAACTTCTGTGTTTTGCCCATCTTCTGATCTTCTGGTGGAACATTATACAAACGATAAGTGCACTTATTAGCAGACTAGATCAGTGATCACTGAGCGCGTGAAATGTGTTGCGTTGTTTATTAATGATTTATGTTTTTATTTATATTAAATTGTTGTTTACAAAATCTGGGTATTACAGTGAATTGTTTCATTATAAAGTCCGAGCTAACTCGGGTCGTGACAACTGCAATGTATCCCGCTAACAATGTAGATGGACATAGGTATTACTGCAGTGTATCGTGCTAACAATGTAGATCATGAACAGATAGGTATTACTGCAATGTATCGTGCTAACAAAAATGCAATGTATCGTGCTAACAATGTAGATGGACATAGGTATTACTGCAACGTATCGTGCAAACAATGTAGATGGACATAGGTATTACTGCAATGTATCGTGCTAACAATGTAGATGGACATCGGTATTACTGCAATGTATCGTGCTAACAATGTAGATTGACATAGGTATTACTGCAATGTATCGTGCAAACAATGTAGATGGACATAGGTATTACTGCAATGTATCGTGCTAACAATGTAGATGGACATCGGTATTACTGCAATGTATCGTGCTAACAATGTAGATTGACATAGGTATTACTGCAATGTATCGTGCTAACAATGTAAGGTATTACTGCAACGTATTGTGCTAACAATGTAGATATAGACACAGGTATTACTGCAATGTATCGTGCTAACAATGTAGATCGACATAAGTATTACTGCAATGTATCGTGCTTATCATGCTAACAATGTAGATCGACATAGGTATTACTGCAATGTATAGTGCTAACAATGTAGATGGACATAGGTATTACTGCAATGTATCGTGCTAACAATGTAGATGGACATAGGTATTACTGCAACGTATCGTGCAAACAATGTAGATGGACATAGGTATTACTGCAATGTATCGTGCTAACAATGTAGATCGACATAAGTATTACTGCAATGTGTCGTGCTTATCATGCTAACAATGTAAAGACATCAAAAAAAGTAACGCGGCTGTTGTAAAAACACCTATAATTTTAAAATTGTTACTCATATTCTAAAAATGAGAACACCAGGAGACGGACAATTTAATTACGGTGATTTTGACACCTTGTTTGTTAAAATCGATAAAGTATTGTTGTCGCGGTATGTGCTTACAGATAATAAAAAAAAAGGGCCATTTCCATTGTTGCATTAACTCCTATTGAACTTTCTGATTCAGCGTGAAGATAATAGCGGGAATTTTGATTAGCTGTTCTTGTTGTGCTGTAAACTTGATTAGCATAATCCGGGACAAATTTAATGGGGATGACAGGCGTACTTCTTTACAATTAACAGTCGCGTTCCTTTTTTTGATGTAGATGGACATAGGTATTACTGCAACGTATCGTGCTAACAATGTAGATGGACATAGGTATTAATGCAATGTATCGTGCTAACAATGTAGATGGACATCGGTATTACTGCAATGTATCGTGCTAACAATGTAAGGTATTACTGCAATGTATCGTGCTAACAATGTAGATCATGAACATAGGTATTACTGCAATGTATCGTGCTGTCGCACATGGATATAATCCTTTTATCACCTGATTTCCTTCGAATTGTGATATTAAGGACCTATTCTACTTGTTACCTTCTTCACATCTTACACGGGTTTCTAATGATATCAAAGTAATAACGTAATACATGTTTATACAAACACATAGTGCCTTCTAAGATTTATTTTCTTTCATTTTACATTTATCAAGAATGTCTGTCATAAGATAGCTAACACGTTTTAACACCAGAACGTAGATGTTTGCCATTACCTATCGCTCTTCTACGCCGATCAATCCTGCAAATACCATGTTATTGGTATATATGAAATTCAGAATTCGCACATTGACAAACTCAACATTATATCTGTCAGGTACGATATCTTTTATTATTATTAATTATTGATGAGGAATTATGATTATTAGTTTGGCTATTTCTTCTTATTGGATAAAGATTTTTAAATTGTGATGTTACTCGTCTACTAGACAGTAAGGACTGGTCGCTCCAGTTTCTAGAAAAAATATCCCCCTCGCAAAAGATTGATCTGCGTTGTAGCCCATTTCAGGACATCCAAGCATCCCACAATCCGTACATCTTCCGGCCTGGAAGTTTTCCCAACTTGAACATGGGTAACCGATTGACTTGCAATCGATTGAAGAGTCCAAGCTATCCAGGAACAGTCGTGGTCCTCTACTGTGACTGCAACCTACACCAGAAAATCGCCCCTCTGAATTTAAAAAGAATGATAACTCAATGAATGTCTATGTACTACCAAATACATATTCCGCAATAAGAGAGAATCTTTAGAAATATTCCCAGAGAACAGCCATTGACTCCTGTGAATCAACGAGGGTAACTAGTAAATAAAAAACGATACCTTTTGAACGGATTTTTAAGTCATCCTTATTATACATGTTATATCTAGCTACGTCATCATAACGCAATAATGATGACAATTAAAATGAAAGAGAACACACCGGCTCTGGTTATCTATAACCAAAGGTGACCCAGCACAATGCATGTACTTTGAGGAAAACAGCGGATTCTCGAAACCCGAATGGAAGAAACATATGCTGATAAGGTGTTTATTTAAGTAGGCCTATAACATGAGTAGAGACAATAAGATAATGTCGTCTGAGCTTCAACAGCTTAAACAAAGTCAAGAAGGTTATACCCATTGCTTTACAATCCCAATTCTTACCAATAAACTCAGTTATATTCTTTGGACATCCTGGTTGTTCCTTCCCGCCATTTGGATAGAAATCAATGTGTCCCAACTGTTAAGGCACGATAAAAGACATGTTAGAATTAACACAATGATGATCCCTCTGATAATATGTAAGAATTTATTCGTCAAAACATACAAAAAATGTGTGTCGCAATTGGATGAGTACATTATTGCGTATGAACAAAAGACATATTGGCTCTGAAAAGAGCCTTTAAAAATAACACCGGTGCCTGTATTAGTGATATTGTTATACTATTTTTATCACAGTATATTTATATTACAGCATTTGTTACGTACATATAAGTACTCTCCTAACATGATGTCATAGTACCCATTCTTCTCTTGTTCTGATTGTAGTTCCACTCATACATTCTTATAAGGATCGTAACTAAAATATGTAAAGCATTAAATCCATGTAGTCGTGTGCATGACAATGTGTCTACTAGTACTGGTTGCAACATGACAATGTGTCTATTACTGGTTGCAACATGACAATGTGTCTACTTACTGGTTGCAACATGACAATGTGTCTACTTACTGGTTGCAACATGACAATGTGTCTACTTACTGGTTGCAACATGACAATGTGTCTACTAGTACTGGTTGCAACATGCCTCTTCTTCTTCTCGTGTCCACAGCACGCAGGATCAGATGGTCCTTGTGCGTGGTGGTGACAGGATTAGTTCAGCTTGTACAGGCTTGTACAAGCTTTATCCCTGGCCGCGTGTACGAATACGGACGCTCCTGTCATGACCTAGAACTGATGTACAGACACAGACCGGGATGATCCCCTACTCTTTACGAAGGAGTCTGTGACCTTTTAACGTGCTCGGGGATAGCTCTTCCGATACACGGGACCAACATTTCTACGTACCTTCCGAAGCACGATGCGCCATGAAACATGCCAACTTCAGTCTGCACGGTCTGAAGGAGGCATGGGGGACGAGGCTGTGTTGGTGTATCGTTTTTGAACTCTCACTCATAAACGATCCACCAACAGAACTACGGTGCACAGCAGTGTACGACGCTCTAACCGACTGCGCCACCTCGCTCCCAAAAAAACATGCCAATGTGTCTACTTACTGGTTGCAACATACCAATGTGTCTACTTACTGGTTGCAACATGACAATGTGTCTACTTACTGGTTGCAACATGACAATGTGTCTACTTACTGGTTGCAACATGACAATGTGTCTACTTACTGGTTGCAACATGACAATGTGTCTACTTACTGGTTGCATCATGACAATGTGTCTACTTACTGGTTGCAACATGACAATGTGTCTACTTACTGGTTGCAACATGACAATGTGTCTACCCACTGGTTGCAACATGACAATGTGTCTACTAGTACTGGTTGCAGCATGCCAATGTGTCTACTTACTGGTTGCAACATACCAATGTGTCTACTTACTGGTTGCAACATGACAATGTGTCTACTTACTGGTTGCAACATGCCAACTCCGAATTTGATTAGTATCTCTCCATCTGTATGGATAACGTCTACGTAATCCGCATCTGTCTGATCCAATCGTGTGGCAGTATCTAGATTTCTAAAGTATGGACCAGCAGGGTCTAAACCTATTGGAAGAGTACAGAAAAACACAAGGTTAACCAAAGCACTTTCTAGTGCAGGGATGATAATACCTATAAAATGTCGTTACCAACTGATACTACTATGTGTGATTCAACAGCACCTGTATGACTGACATGTTTGAAAAGCGCGGTGATATTAAAGGGGTCACCAAAAGTAAGCCCCCCCCCCCCCCCGGTAAAATTCGATCACGTTTGTTTGCATAACTCCTCACACAAATGTACATTTTGAAACATTGAAACGTTTATGAAAAGGGGAAACGCTTGGCTACCCATTTAAAGTGTTTTTTTATTTTTATGGCATGTTCACTTCCGAAACAATCATATTTGTCCAAAATTAATTTCAATTGTCTTTAAATTCAATTAAAGAAAGTCTTTTCTTTCTTTAGCTGGTCCTTAATTAAAATAATAAATACAATTATTTTATTTCTAGTCAATAGTGTCCACCATTCTTCTTTTGGGGAAATGTGACTGTTTTGGGGGAAAAGTAAACATGATATTGAAAAGGGGAAACTTTGTGTGAGTAGCCGAGGGTTTTCCCTTTTGTAAATGTTTCAATCTCTCAAAACGCCTTATTTATTATAGAATCTTGAAAAGAGCGACTTTTTTTAAAACATCATTTTTGTGATGTGACTATTTTGGGAAAAGTAATAATGATATTGAAATGGAGAAACTTTCTATGGGTAGCCAAGTGCTTTTGCTTTTCACAGGTGTTTCAATCTTTCAAAACGTTCAATTGTGTGTAGAGTTGTGTAAAGAAACGTGATCAAACTTTAGTGGGGACTTATACTTTTTTAACCCTTTTAGTATGGGCATTGGTAGTCTCTTGCGACAACAGCATGGCCCTTGTAATGGCCGGCTGCTGTGACCCAAAAGTAACGTTATAAAAGATATGCCACGGTGACAGTGTGAATACTGCTAACGATTTCAACAGATTAAATCATCACATACATGTACATTCATCGTGTCCGATTGATGTAACATGTGTGATATAAGTTGTAATAACTTCTAGTCCACCCAGTGTTTTTGTAGAACTAAACTCGGAACCCATGCACGCGCACAATGGGTGATGTTTAAAAAATTACATTTTCACACAACTTCTTGTAAACTTTCACAAGGTTGTGCAACATTTTACACATGTTGTCTACTTTGTTTTAAACAACCGGTTGCTAGGTTCATATGTTAAACAGTGTGGTTGTGTAACGTCTTTTTTACACAACCGGATTAACGGTGCAGATCGATGCAATCGTTCAGGGAACGAGAGTGAACATTTATTGATGATTGGTACTTGTTCGGCCGAGTGCACCAATGACGAGTAGCTGAAGAATAGCGATTCCTCGCTAGTAGCTGAGGCGTAACCCAACATTTGGAGAGCACCAAATCGGGGTAAGCTACTAGGCTAGTAACTGGCGGGTAATTTACGCTACATATTATACCTGACCGGACCCAAGAGTAAGTTGGGGCATAACGTTTTATGCCACAAGTCAGTCGATTCTAGCAGTAGCGTAAATTTGTTGTGAACATTGGAGGGGATGATTCGCTGATGCTGAAGGACCAATTGCGCTTGCATGCACAAGTGTGACCCCTCATAAGCTGAAAGTGTTTATATTTTTGAAACTCCATTCATGCAATTTGGTGAATTAGTTAGTCAAAATTTAGATCAACTCCTTTTGCACATTCAAACACTAATCGCACCGACTGTGGGTCATATTTTGACCAAAATGTACTAATTGTCCAAGGATTTTAAATAATGACTAAATAAATAAATATATAAACTTATTATTGTTTTTATTAATTAAACTAGTAAAGCCAAAGTTTCAACATTATTGTGAGTGGAAGGGTAGAACTAGAAGAAGAAGAAAGAAAAAAAAGCATATCGTTCCGTGTGTGGGAATCGAACCGGGGTTCTGCGGTTCACAAGCGAAGGACAAGGTATCCAAGCCACGGAAGTATTTGTATTTAGAGATGTGTTATAATTGTATATAATTGTTTCTATTAGGTGCTTGTGTTTGTCATTAAAATTGTGCTTTTAGGTGCAAAATATCCCCTCGCCCAAAATATGTGTGTAATGCCACGATAGACCTTATTTTTGACAAAGCGATAAACAACTTCGAAATTTTTGGCCAACAAAATTGCGTCATTTTTTGTCCGGAACGCAGGCAGACTCAACGTGATTCTTTATGTACACTCACTTATGACCTAGCGAGTGACGACACATTTTAAATATTACGATGGACCATTTACGTCAGAACTTTAGAGTAAACTATAGGTTAATACTTCGCATAAGCGCCAATTCATTTTGTAAGGGGACGATGCTGATTAATGTGGATATTTACCTCGCTAGTTACTATTCTAGTGTTACTCGCCAGTTATGCTCTAAGAATTACATCGTTAGTAAGTTACACTATACAGTTAGAGCATAACTACTAGGGAGGTAGCTTACCTCCCTATTAAGTTACGCTTGTTTGGTGCACTCGGCTGGTTGAGTTTTTTCATGACATGGCTATACATTGTCTTTATCTTGGTCCGAAACACACATCACTGACACATAGCTTCAAACGAATTGGCGCACATATGATAAGTATCCCCTCATTAGAATATCTTTGGTTTAACAAGTGTGTGTCCGTATGGACCGACCGTGTAAACAAACAAACAAACAACAACAACAACAAGAAACAATGGGTATATGATATATCCTTGTTGTAAGACATTCCTTATAATCCTTTAATCCGTCCATAGAGGATTTTGTGCTAGGTGCCAGTATTATATATACTCTTTGTTTTTATGCTTACACCGAGGATAAACCTGGCAAGGTTATCAATATAACCTAGAAATTCTGTGAAGTAGCGACTAAATACCTTACCTTATGTTTTAAAAGAAGACATTATTATTATGTTTCTATACTGAATGGCTATTTGTGACCTAGCATCACAAAATGAGTGTAAAGTCGCAAAAAATAAAATATGATTTTGTTTTCTTCATATTTTCAGAAAGTAGATGTCCTCAGGTTTAAAATAACACCAAAGTTGTTATAATGGGCCACTCCAAAATGATATTATAATAAATAGAAATTAATCACCGCTGAATTATTGAATTCGAGAAAAAGGCCTTGAAAGTCAGTGAAGCTTATCGTCACTTGGCCCTCCAAAATATTCTGTCAAAACTTAATCAATTGTTTATACCAAAGACCTTTTATTAAACGGCCTGTCATTGGTTCATTGAGGAATTAACAGGATTCAAATTACTATTAATAGCTCCAGAAAGCCATGACCTTTAAGACCATACCAAATTCGCCATAGACGATACTATTTTAAACCCGTGGAAATGACGATGTATTAAAACAGTGACAGCTATTAAAACAAGTTAATTTCGAGACATTTTTCTTTTCTTTGCATTCATTTCTTGAGATGTGATAATAAAATGCCCTCTCTAAAATTACTTCAAAAACATATTTAGACCCAAAATTTCTTCTGAATACTTCGGAATGTGATACATACATAGCTTATCTTTCCGAAAATGAAAATATCTCATTTTCGACCTCCTCTTGTCATACCGTCTATTTCAGGCCATAACTCAAAATCAGCCCACGCGACTTTACGCTCATTTTGTCGTGCCAGGTCATATTTAATGTTTAATATTTAAGAGGAATATTTGGGATCCTACCAGATATCCTAGCGACACCTGGCGTAGCCTCGCCTGCATACCCCGCGACGTGTGCTCCCAGGCTATATCCAATCAGATGAACTTGTGAATATTGAAGAGAGGTTTGGTCGTGCAGAAATTGCAAGAAGTAGCCAATTTCTCGTCCCGCTACGCGAGCATTCTGAACAGATTGTCCGTAAAGTCCATTTGAACCACCTGTCCAATCTACAATGAACACGTTACAGTTTTCCTACAGACAAAAGAATTGCAAATATAAACACAATAAAAAATGGTATTTATATAAAAGGTGGAAAGACAATAATTAAATACTGTACTTTATTATATAGAGAATATTAAAACTAAATGTTCATATATATTATTGTTTCCTGTATGACAAATGCAAATAAATAGATGGTGCGCCGGCATCAACAAAAAGGAAGAAAAAAAAGAATTACAAATGGTAACTTACTTTAGATAGGTAGATATCTAAGTATAAGATAATGAGACACTTAACAAAATATAAATAGTTTTAAACGGTTTTGTTTAGACAGCATTGGGAGCTGGTTTTTTACAAAGAGGGGAGAATTTAAGGAATCTTACCTTTTTTAACAATAGGTCTTTCATGTCGGTAGCTAATTTGGCTTTAAACCCAGGACTGCTAAATCCGTGTATGTAAACGAACGTTTTCAATTCTGGTTGGAATAAGGAGCTCGCCAAACTCTCCGGCTCATTCCTCTTTACTTCCATCCAAAGGTCCTTGTTTAGTCTGGTGTACAGGATAAATCGTGTATTGACCCTACTTGGTGGAAAAGGCGGGAAAGCAGGTAGAGAATCATAGGGGAATTCATTGCTGAAACATCCCAGATCATCGTAGCAGACTTCCTCCGAAGACACTATGAAATTATAAAAAACAGCAGTGGATAACAGTGTTGTTGTTATTTTTAAGCATATTGCATTTGTAACTCATTTTATTGTGTGAACAATTATGTCCATAGAGGCAACAGAGGTGTATCAATCGTGAATTTATTGCTCCTCTGGTGGGCTATAAGGGGCTGTCATTTTATTCGGTAGGGGGCGTCCCAAATATCCTGGGGGTCTTATTTTTTCATGATATTAATACCGTTGTAATAGGGGGTCAATGCAAAATTGTAGTTTAAATACTGAAATGTAGCGCGCATATATTTTATTTAACAAACTGACATTTTTTGCGCGCTTTGCGCACATTTCTCCTACATCTTTCAACATTGTAAACCAAAGATCGGCTCGACCACCCTTATTTGTTTAGCTTCCATAACAACTGTTTCCCCAATAACCCTAATAGTCAGTGTCCATAATGCTTTCTTACTATAATCTGGAAACGGTGTGTGGGGGTGTGTTTGTTATCCTTATTTCTCCGTTAGTTTTGATCAAAGTGGCGCCTAATTTGTATGAAATATACATGTATAGAGGAAATAACGGGAAGTGTATTTACAATTACCTCCCAAAACAGCAATAAACCTCTCAGATTTGGCTCATAAATGCCACTAGAATTGAACAACATTGTGCGTTGCGCGTACTACCGCGTAATCATACCGTTGTAACGCGTCGCGTGCATGTGTGCGCAAGGGCTCATTGCTGCGGCACTATACGCACTCCTTCACAAGGCTATTGTGCCATGTCGGGTGGGCGTAAAACCACGGGAAATGGTTTAGGATAGGTCTAGGGTTATAGTGATGTGGTACAAGTAGCGTTTTGTGGTGGTTAATTAAGCAACCTAACTTCTTTACTTTAATTTGGCATGCCAAACAAAACAAGGGACCGAGGGTGAGCCTAATAAAGTAATGCGTGTTTTTTAGAGGTAGGGGTTAATAGCCACGGGAAATGGTTTAAGAGGGTTATGATTATAAATGAACCTGGTTTGTGTGTGTGAGGGGAGAGGGCTTATGTGGTTTCAGAGGTACCGAGGGTTAATGAAGTAATGCGGTTTGAGAGGTAGGGGATAATAAAGGATCTACGGTAAATGGTTTAGGAGGGTTATGATCATCAACCTGGTTTGTATGTGTGTGGGGGGGGGGGGGGTTGTAGGGGGTTTATGTGGTTTCAGAGGTAGGTAATGGGGTTGGTACAATTTGGCGACCCCACTTGTCTGACCCGACTTTTCTGACCCCACCTGACCCCACTGTTTCTCGTGTAACAATG
>CM069441.1:145610321-145812851 GCA_035610835.1 Ophiura sarsii | reverse complement strand
CCCGTAGCGGAAAAGTTTATCTAGATTGGTAACGAAAAATCAAGTTTAAAATAAAATTCAACACATATGTAAGACATTGATGCAAAATTAAAACTTCCAACATTGTTACTAAGGGCCCAAACACGCTCGTGAAAAAGGGCCGAAATGCGTGTATTTCAATGGGGGCTTATTTAGTGGTGTGCCCCCTTCGAAGACGTGTTTTTGTGGCCTATTACGGTACTTGTTTCTTGAAAAACTTTCATTTTCACTCTATTTTCGCAGGTTTTTTTGGTCAATAAATTTGAATGAATGTCTTACAATTACTACCATTAGGATAAAAGTACAATACAGTATCTTAAATCAAATCTAAACACAATTATGCTAGCCTTGTTCACGAAACTTTTGACGAATTATCAAAATGTACATTGTACTGTGTATACCGAATGGCGGTACAAATGGTTAGCAATGATGGTCTGACAGATGAGCTGAAAATCTTTTCCAAAACTGCAGTAGGCCTATATATACCAGAAATGCGCTAAAAATGGTGCTTGTTTGCTGGTTTACAGTGTTGGGTGTCGAAACAAGGATGGTTACCATCGGTATCATCTGTGGTATACCGGGAGGTGAACACCACGCTTCCAAGAGTCGTGTACATTTTAGAGAATCGCAAACCCGACTTGAAGATGCCGGGGGGGGGGGGGGAGTTTCCCATATATGTGGCGAGAAGAATGTACGTAGAAGGCGATCACTTATTGTTAGAGTCTTCGACAGACAACAAGAGGAGAATCACATGCCACGGTTTGAAGAAGTGCAGCGGGTGTTTACCTCCATGTATCATCGCATGAATTGAAAGATCACATGATCGTTCAAACAGGCCCTTTTTATATACCCAAACAGCTCTTCTTAGAGCTAATATATATTACTGAAAAAGTGAATAGTGAATTTGTGTCGACTTTATCTGTAGGCCTATGTAATATTATAATCAAATGTTTATCAAATGTTTAGTAAGTTTTTATTACATTATTTACGAAACAATTGATACATTTACACACTAGAGTTCACAAAAATCGATGTCAGCCCAGATGGTGCCGGACCAGATGGTGCCGGATCGGGTGATTTCTTGCTTTTATACACAATTTACGAAAATCTGGGACAACATCATTTTTCAGAGAAATGCTGGCCACTGAGATAGGATTGAGAAGATTGATTTCTACAGGTCTACCACTGAGAATTGGTGCTAGAATTAATTCCATCATTACTGGCCACTGAGATAGGATTGAGAAGATTGATTTCTACAGGTCTACCACTGAGAATTGGTGCTAGAATTAATTCCATCATTACTGGCCACTGAGATAGGATTGAGAAGATTGATTTCTACAGGTCTACCACTGAGAATTGGTGCTAGAATTAATTCCATCATTACTGGCCACTGAGATAGGATTGAGAAGATTGATTTCTACAGGTCTACCACTGAGAATTGGTGCTAGAATTAATTCCATCATTACTGGCCACTGAGATAGGATTGAGAAGATTGATTTCTACAGGTCTACCACTGAGAATTGGTGCTAGAATTAATTCCATCATTACTGGCCACTGAGATAGGATTGAGAAGATTGATTTCTACAGGTCTACCACTGAGAATTGGTGCTAGAATTAATTCCATCATTACTGGCCACTGAGATAGGATTGAGAGATCAATTTCTACAGGTCTACCACTGAGAATTGGTGCTAGAATTAATTCCATCATTACTGGCCACTGAGATAGGATTGAGAAGATTGATTTCTACAGGTCTACCACTGAGAATTGGTGCTAGAATTAATTCCATCATTACTGGCCACTGAGATAGGATTGAGAGATCAATTTCTACAGGTCTACCACTGAGAATTGGTGCTAGAATTAATTCCATCATTACTGGCCACTGAGATAGGATTGAGAAGATTGATTTCTACAGGTCTACCACTGAGAATTGGTGCTAGAATTAATTCCATCATTACTGGCCACTGAGATAGGATTGAGAAGATTGATTTCTACAGGTCTACCACTGAGAATTGGTGCTAGAATTAATTCCATCATTACTGGCCACTGAGATAGGATTGAGAGATCAATTTCTACAGGTCTACCACTGAGAATTGGCGCTAGAATTAATTACATCATTACTGGCCACTGAGATAGGATTGAGAAGATTGATTTCTACAGGTCTACCACTGAGAATTGGTGCTAGAATTAATTCCATCATTACTGGCCACTGAGATAGGATTGAGAGATCAATTTCTACAGGTCTACCACTGAGAATTGGTGCTAGAATTAATTCCATCATTACTGGCCACTGAGATAGGATTGAGAAGATTGATTTCTACAGGTCTACCACTGAGAATTGGTGCTAGAATTAATTCCATCATTACTGGCCACTGAGATAGGATTGAGAAGATTGATTTCTACAGGTCTACCACTGAGAATTGGTGCTAGAATTAATTCCATCATTACTGGCCACTGAGATAGGATTGAGAAGATTGATTTCTACAGGTCTACCACTGAGAATTGGTGCTAGAATTAATTCCATCATTACTGGCCACTGAGATAGGATTGAGAGATCAATTTCTACAGGTCTACCACTGAGAATTGGTGCTAGAATTAATTCCATCATTACTGGCCACTGAGATAGGATTGAGAAGATTGATTTCTACAGGTCTACCACTGAGAATTGGTGCTAGAATTAATTCCATCATTACTGGCCACTGAGATAGGATTGAGAAGATTGATTTCTACAGGTCTACCACTGAGAATTGGTGCTAGAATTAATTCCATCATTACTGGCCACTGAGATAGGATTGAGAGATCAATTTCTACAGGTCTACCACTGAGAATTGGCGCTAGAATTAATTACATCATTACTGGCCACTGAGATAGGATTGAGAAGATTGATTTCTACAGGTCTACCACTGAGAATTGGTGCTAGAATTAATTCCATCATTACTGGCCACTGAGATAGGATTGAGAGATCAATTTCTACAGGTCTACCACTGAGAATTGGTGCTAGAATTAATTCTATCATTACTGGCCACTGAGATAGGATTGAGAGATCGATTTCTACAGGTCTACCACTGATAATTGGTGTTAGAAATTGATTCCATCATTACTGGCCACTGATCTGGTAATGTTCGTGTGTGTGGTTGTAGCCAGGGAATAAGAATAGAACGAAATTGTTTCTTTTACGCTATTGTCTAATGCGAACTGGTAAATAAAAATAATTAGACCGTACATACCTGAGAGTGTAAGGAAAATCACAAGTGCCAAGGATATCAACATTGTAATGAAGCATGTATTTCCCTATTGCTTCAGAAGTCTACCCTCGTGTATTCCAAATGAAAATACAATTGCGTAAACGAAATGCCACTTTTTATCAATATAATGATGGACTCTTCTTGGTGCATCACCTGTTTCGTTCTCAGATTAGTTGATAAGACAATTACATAATAGTCTTTAAACTGTATGTAATTGAAAAATATCCACCCAGTCATTTAGGCGTTAAGAATTCAGCACAATCAAAATTCAGAATGGAGAGGCGCTCGCCCTTATCATGTATTCTTTTGTGACCACTGACCACTTGATGCATTTGGTAACCATAAATAAAACTAAGACTCAAGATTTAAAAAAAAAATCTATTTTGAATTTACTTTTCACGAATCCGAATATCATGTTGCATATTAATGTTATTAGTTATAAAGGTCTCTATCTTATAGAAGGAGTTAAGGCCAACAACCTAACGCCAGTAATCACCTACATTGATTTTAGAAAGGCCTTTGACACTATCCACCGTGGCAAAATACTGACAATTCTACAATCTTCTTACATGGAATACCAAACCAGGTCGTCGAAGCCATTGGAAGAATGTATGTGTGTCTACAGGCAGACACACTCGCCCCTTATCTGTTTGTGATTGTGCTGGACTTTGCCCTGAGAATGTCCATATAGAATGGAGAGGAGAAGATCTTGGTTTACATCTTGACAGTCGTAGAAGTAGGTGGATAGGGCCAGAGGTAGTGACAGACTTTGACTTCGCCGTTGACATTGCATTGTTGTCAACTTTCTGTTTCAATTCAATTCAATTCAATATTTATTTTCCATCATATCAACAAAGACAAAATACAATGACAGATTAACAAATAATATGATGGAGGAGGAACAACTAAAAGCAAAAGCCTGACGTTGTTGCACCCCCTTAAACAAAGCTTACATTCTACAAATACAGAAAAATATACAAAATATACAATTACAGAAATTATAAGTTAACATAACAGAAAAGAAGAAAAAAATCAACAACAACAGCAAAAAAAAGACAACGAAAAAGTAAACAAGCAATGGATATACATTATATCCCACGTGGAAGCAGCAACGTGATTGTTTTGTTGTTTGTTATTGATTTAAGATTTAAGTTACTTGACATAATATTGGTTTAGTTTGATAAAGTATGTGCTCTTGATTGTTTTTTAAGTATAGCATTGATACAGTGTTGTACACAAGTTCTCAAGATACCATTACAGTACGGATCCTGAAGGAATGTTTATATACTACTGATAAAAAGGGATATGAAATATTTAAAATAGTATGCTGCATACAATATATTCTACTGAATTATCTGTCGGTCTATTAATTAACTAATTAATCAATATATTAATTAATTAATTAATTTATGGTATTACAAATACGAAAAGCGTGTATTAATGTATAAATAATAATATAGATAGTAATAACGATATACACCCAGCTCAAGAGTACAAACGTGTAATACTATTTACTGGTGAATGTACAACTTATGAACACGCGACAACATAATTAAGGCTGCAAGTAGGTTGTGATTTTTCTTTTTAATTGGCTAATGCTTGTAGCATCTTTGATATCATTTGATATCGTTTGCCTCAACGGTATAGAGTCAGTACACTGCAAATATAGGGAGTAAAAAGTTGCCGTGTAAAAATAGTTGAGTAGAAAGTTGAGTACCTTTTTACCCTCGAAGGAGTAACACTTATACTTAACGGTTGATTAAAACTGTCATGTACTGGATGGGTTAAAAATAATAGGTAAATTACAAAAAATCGCGGCGGCCGAGTAAAATTTACTCAACTTTTGATCTTTGACATACATTTGGCAGTCTCTGACCTGCTATATGAGCAAACTTTATGCGTAAAAGGAGTAACTTGCGCAAGTCACGTGCATAAAAGCCCGGCAAGAGCAAGATGGCTGATGATGGAACGGCAGACGTTGTTAACGTTGTGGGGGATGAAAGACCTCATCTAGCTGATTATGAGTGCTTTCAGGATCATGATATGGCATTGACAGTGGTTAAGAACCAGAAATTGCTGTCGGACAGCGAGTATAACGCTTAGGAATCTGAAAAACCAGATGTAGCGGTGAGCAACGGTGTAACGGACAGTGCGTGACGTGTTCACTGGCTATCAGTCACGCAATGTTCGTTGCTCCATAGCAAACCGCGTACAACACAACAGGGCCTTTACCAGCATTACCAGCCGTCACGCGGTAGAATAGGATATCGCTGAATGCAAGGTTACTTTGTTTGGGTTTCGTTTTAATATGTTTTTGTGTAAGATGTGTTGATGTTTTACTCAATACAGGCTGCTAAATCATAATTAAGTTTTACCACCTGGTTGAGTAAAAACGAACCCTGTACGTGGAGTAAACTTTACTCAACACTGGTTGAGTAAGTGGTTGAGTAAGTGGTTGAGTAAAGGTTTTACTCTGTTATTGAGTACAATTTTACTCAATATCCGAGTAATTTTTTACTCGCCATGAATTGAGTAAATTTTACCCCGCGGTTGAGTAAAAAAGGGAACAACGCTTCTAGTTGAGTAAAGAAGAGTAAGTTTTACTCAACAAGGGTTGAGTAAAGATTTTGCTCAGCTGTGGAGTAAAATTGTGCACAATATCGGAGTAAACGTGTTACTCAATCAAGTTGAGTAAACTTTACTCAACTAGAAGCGTTGTTCCCTTTTTACCATTCCAAAGAGTAAGATTTTACCCTAACTAGAGTAAAATATTTTAAGAGTGTACCGTTACAATAGTATATGGATGCAAAGCTTAGACCATTACTCCCAAGTTACAGAAAGAGCTTGATGGCTGATACACCAGAATGCTGAGAGCAGTACTCAGTGTCAACTGGAAAAAACATATATCAAATACCCAATTGTATGGTGACCGCCCCAAAGTAAGCCAGAAGATTTATATAGAAGAGACGATCAAGGTTTGCTGGCCTGGCCACTGTTTCAGAAGTGAAGAGTACAGCACTGGATCCCCAAGCATGGCAATTTTGAATTACTCAAGCAAGATATTGGATTGGACACCTGTAACATAAAGACAGCAATGAATGACCGAAAAGTGTGGAGAGCCATCGTAGATCGAGAACACCGCCCGAGTTAAGTAAGCATCTTTTACAAGAAAAAATATTGATTTTAATGTCAATATTTTGTCTGTTAAAAATGTTACCGCATGGAATGAATTTCTCACTTATTCCAAGCTTTATAGACAAACATGACACATTACGTGCTGTAAAAGTGGCGGCAATTCTGTCATTAGTTCACACCGCAAATGGATTTGACACCTGCTCTATTAAACTCGCTCTATAATTTGCAAGTGAAATGCACCCGCCCGCATATGCCCCCCCCCCCCCCCCCCCCCCCCGGAAAGTGTACTAAACAAGGGGAACGCTTGAAGGTCTAACCAAACTTTGCATAACTCTGCTCAATCCACCACCGTATCGGATATCAAAACCAAAATACATGTAGGCCTATCGATACTATAGGTACGTGCCTAATGAGAGATATTGGTTAAAGCCCATGCTTTCTTTTTATACCAAATTTAACACAAGATATCCGGCATCAGTGTAATGTCATTTGACTGAGAAATACGACAATTAAGCTGGTCAATGTGGAATCACAGACGTCAGGTGAAATAAAGTAATTCCTCTGTTTTTATATCTGAACAATATTGTTTCTCACTATGAACATGTTAAAACACGTAAAATTGTGTACCCACTCTTCCCACTTCGATGTACCAGATTGGATCATTTCCTGTGTAAAGTGTCACCGCTCTCTTTGCTTTCTACCACCACCTATCAACATGTTTATGAACAATTACCCATCAATTATGAGCCCAAACGGGCGCCATAATTCCTTGTTTTCAATATAAATACGCAGAATTGTTTTAGGTTGGGACTACTAATACTGAGTAGAAATGTTGTGGTCCATAGCTCGTTTCCTGAGGTATAGGCTCAGGCTCAGGAAAACAAACAGAAGATTCAAGTAAGACTGTGGGAATAAGTACTAAATTCCCGAGTCCTAGAGCACCTTGAACTGTACAGAGAAAAATAGTTGTATGAACATTTTTACTAACTGTTACTTAATTTTTCAATGAATGATGAGCTTTTTTATCCCAAAATTACGCGACTATCCAATGTTAAGAAAAAACGTTTTAAGAGATTGTAAATAAAAATTAAAAAGAGTATTTAGTGGAAAAGTTCAGGGCGGCAAATAGGCCTACCTATTACACCACTACTACATGCATGACATGTAATATCATAATCATAATTGGCTCATATTCAAAAGAAAGTGACCGGTCCATCTTTCAGAATCACCACATGAACCGAAAAAAACAATTGGGCCTAGATTGGGCTTCTATACTGTATATTCAAAAACTTATCAACTCTGCGCTTCCTCCCAAAATCACTTTATCGTGCCTCTGCAAGTTCCGATTGGCTATGGCCTATGGCCTATACGTGATTATACCAGAGCGTGTATTAAATTATACCAGTTCACATACAGTACAGATCACGTCTTACAATCACCGGAGTTCACAACCCAGACGTCACCTGTATTTATCTCACTCACTTGAGTTTGGAATTATACACATGTGAACATACGTTACAGAAAGATGTATAGCGCGTATAGTGGAATAGTATTCGTCGAAATTATGTGGTTATATTTAGCACCAATTATCGGTAAGTACTTATATCAAAAGTGTCCAATGTCCATATCTAACTTTGTATCCGCTTAATGTGATTGAAACAATTCTCTATTCCAACAAAAGATGTAGGTCTACTGGTTTGGCTACGTTTGGTAGTTTTAGGCATATTATGTACCCGATTATGTACAATACGTAAATTGTCCGGTGTAAATTGTGAAATAATATCCGCTCATTTAATAATAGTAATAACGTTGAATTTGAGAAAAAGTGAAGATATGACATGACACGCAATCCTCCGACTGCCAACTGCAGACCTAAACAGACCAATCAGTCCTCTTACGTAACATAATTAATTCGATTCTTTAAGCTCCGTGTAAACAATCAAATATGGCTTAACAGATCCAACCTTTCTTGTTCGTGAACATTTTCATGAACACTTAGCCTCCTATTCTGTTTTTTCTTTTTCAGACCTGCAGTTGTCATCATTATTTTGTACATGATCCCCATCATTTCATCTTGTTCATTTACGAAGCAAAATTCACCGAAAAAAATGATTTTTTTTAAAAGAAATTTCACTCAACTCATATATGAACAAATTTACATACAGGTTGGGGTTACAAAAATTAATGCCCCGCACATGAGACCTAATCCTAAGCCGCCTAACCCTTTAACCACCGACCCTAGCCTACTTCGCCCACCACCGTAACCATTTCCCAACCCGATTTATTGTCATGTTTTTTTATATACAGTCTTTCTTGCAAGTTAAAATATATCTAAATACAAATCCGGTAGTAAGCACTGGTTCCGATCCTGCCTCATCCCTGCTGGGATTATAGCTCTGTAACAGAGCCTCTCTTAGTCCCACCCACCCCTTCATCAACCACCCCCCCCCCCCCCCCCCCCCCCCCCCCTCCCTACACCAACTATTATAGTATAATATACTGAAGTGTTGGTATAGTTGACCTGCATTAAGTTTTTCTAGAACTTGGATTCAACTGAGATACCGGTAGTAAGACAGTAGACCTAGGCCTACAGGAAGTGCATTTGGCTATGATTTGGCGTATTTGTTTGCAGCTCGTTTTCACATTAGACCTGTCCGATCATGTTTAGTGACCGGAATGGTTGCCTTTATGACAAAAATGAAATGAATTTCCACAGCGAAATAGAATGGCTCTGGGCCCGGGCCCCGGAATGTATAGGCCTAATGTGTGTGTATACATTTTGTTTATGACCAAGAACATAATGTATTGCCCTAGGTTATACGTTGAATTTTTTTTAAATTAATTGGCCTAAAATGTTTAAAAAGTGCTGCAGATAAATAATAAATAATATTGAGACTTTGGGCACATGTTTTGAATGTCATGTCGGTATTTCTAAACGCGATAACAACAATCTTCGCACATTTCTCCGAAATCATATAGCGGAAATTGTCCCGAAACTTCCCCGACATTAATCCCCTGAAGTAAGTGTCAAACACTGCCACGCACCTTCCCTGATACGCTTAACAACACCACGCGTACAAAGCTATAGTAATAAAGCATCGATACCGGAAATGTCAGTGTAAGAGTCTTCAAGTGTTTCGATCTAGTTCTCCCAGATGTTCTCCACGAATTGCTGATGGGGCTAACAACTGGATGTTACTGATAACATTTTGACCTGAACGACTCCACAGGGAAAGTATTATCGTATTACCCGTTGTTGCCATGCTGTGGTGCCACGCGTAAGTCGTGTGCGGCGAACAAATGGGAAAACCCCATCCAATTTTGTATACACTCAAGACTGTAACAAAATCATATCATCTTAATATTACCAAGATATTCGACATCCTATTACTAAAATATTCGACATACATTTCATGTCAATATTGTTCTGATCTTTTTAGATTGAAAGACAATTTGCTCCGAAAACTTTAAGTATTTACTTAAAATTGAATCTCAAAAACCTGTTAGTGACAAAAGTGATATAGGCCTAAGCAATTTGAAAATTTAATCTTAAAAACTGTAAGTGACAAAAGCAGCGATGGAAATAAGACCCGCCCGCCCGCCCATAGCGGGTAACTTTCGTGTCGGGCGGGTGAATATGCAAAGGTACCCGTCCGACTGGCGGGTAACATTTTTGAAGCTCAAAGTGTATACAAATAACAGTAAGTTCAGGATCATTTCACCGTCAGACCGTGTGTCATGATGATAGAGGAGATCAGGTTGATAGGAGATTAAATAATATTGGATTGAAGAACATGATGAATACGGTCTAGGGTTACAGTGGAACATCATACAATAAAGACAAAAATGTAATTGTAGTTTAAAAGTATTCTTGCTCTTAATTGTTTGCTGCAAAATATTATGAAGGCACTAATCTTTCCGGTCGCAACATATGGAGCTGAAACATGGTCAGTCGGAATAGCAGATTCAAAGAAAATATCAGCTTTTGAAATGTGGTGTTGGCGCAAGATGCTAGGAATATCATGGAAAGAGCATAAGACAAATGAATTTGTCAGAAGCCAGATTGGGAACCAAAATTCTCTGTATACAAAGATCATGCGCAACAAGCTACAATACTTTGGACATATTGCTAGACGAGAGGGTGACAATCTAGAAATTTAGAAAAGGTGATAATACAATTAGGAGCTATCGAAGGAAGACGTAAACGTGGCAGACCAAAGCTTCGTTGGACTGATGGCATTAAAGAAACAACTGGTCTATCTCTTATCTTTGCGCATCGCATGTCACAAAATAGACAACGGTGGCGCTCCATCATCAATAGGGTCACAAAGAATCAGCCATGGTCCATAGAACGACGACGACGACTATTATGAAAAAACCTTGGGCTGGTGGAATTTTTGTCGGGCAGGTAAATTCTGTGAGTTACCTGCCCGACTGGCTAGTTGGAAAAAATCTGAAGTTCCACCGCTGGACAAAAGTGATATAGGCCTAATGAATGACAAACTGGAGTGAGACGATAAAAATGAACGTAATACATGTGGGGTAGCTGGCTGGCTGCACACGGGTAACCTATGGCTCATCAAAAAGATTAAGTATCTAAATAGTGTAATAATTAGTTTTCGAAGAAAAAACATCAGCAATAGAAATATTTTGAAGAATATTATAAATGTATGTATTACACACAATTAAATGCGATTTACTCGTATAAAAGCAACATAAATGCATAATTTTATCAATATCATGCATCATTATGTATTCTTATTTATAAACGATGCTAGAATATTGATCGTCATGTCTATTTAACATTATCATGATGACATGCACTATTTTACGTGGTTTTATTCACTATGAATTCTTTAACAATATCGTGATAACATTCGTTTATAAAGGGGTCTAAAAAGTAAGTCCCCCCCTCCCCCACCTAAAATTTGATCGCGTTTGTTTGCATAACTCCACACACAAATGTACCTTTTGAAAAATTGAAACGTTTCTCAAAAGATAAAACGCTTGGCTACCCATTGCAAGTTTTCCTTTTTCAATAGCCTGTTTACTTCTTCCAAAACATTAACATTTCCCCAAAATGATGTTTTCAGAAAAAGTGGCACTTTTCAAAATCTTATGCAAGAAAGTTCCAAAAATGTCTCCAGTGTTTTTTATAATTAATTTGAAATATGTCTTTATTTTCAATTAAAAGAAAGTATTTTCTTTCTTTAAGCTGGTCCTTTTTAAAATTAAAAATAAAATGATTTACTTGGTGTGGGTAGCCAATGGTTTTTCCGTTTCATAAATGTTTCAATCTATCAACACGCTTCATTGTGTATGGATTTATGCACACTAACTCGTTAGAATCTTGGAAAGTGCCACTTTTTTTGAAAACATAATTTTTGTGAAATGTGACTATTTTTGGAAAAGTAATAATGATATTGAAATGGAGAAACTTTCTATGGGTAGCCAAGTGGTTTGCTTTTCATAAGAGTTTCAATCTCTCAAAACGTCTAATTATGTGTAGATTTATGCAATCAAACGTGATCAAATTTTAGTGGAGGCTTACTTTTTGGACCCCTTTATTAATATGATAGCAACATTATTATCGCGAATTTTTAAACAATATCACGATAGAAATGCTTTCAAATGCTTTCATCGTGTATTCTATAACAAATTCATGATAGCATATCATCATGCATTAACAATATCATGATAAACTATAGCAACCAAAAGTATTAGGAGACTAATATGGTGTCAAAATCATCCCAAATGTTAAATTTGGAGTTTAATATTTCACTATCATGACTATGAGTTGAACAAATGTGATGTGTTGCTGAATCTCTTCTCATAAACCCTAACAACCCCAGTGCCACAAATGGCCACGGTGCAGTCTTTCTGTGCCAGCTGACGTCGCACATGTTCGATGAAATAATGGCCCCAGGCTACATAGTTGGCCGAGAATACTCCGAACCCCCGTGGCACACTTATAGGGCGTTCGTCTCTCAACCGAGAGGTCCTGGGTTCAAGCCCCGGGGGCGTGGCCACTCTTTTTGTCCCGCTTTTTGTCGATGAAAAAAATTCCCTTGGAAAATGTGGGTAGGAAGTTAGGGTTGATAAATTCATGTTAATTAACATATGTTTCCATTGGAAATAGCTTATAAATAATTAATCAATATAGCCAATGTACTCCTATGGTGGGTAGTCTGACAATTTTGACTTCCTTTTAAAAAAACCGCTCAAGTAAAACTAATCCCAATATTGTCACTAGTCTTTATTTATTCTCTCACAGATATTGACACTTGATTTTTCATCTTGAAAATAAGATATTTGGGATGGAAATTTAGTTTCATTTTGAATACCTTTACTTTCATGTTTTAAATGGAAACCATCCAAATTATCTATACTGCCTCATAGCACCCACATGACCTGGCACACTACATGAACACAGTTCTATTCATTTCCACTGATATATTGTTACAAATGTTTTCTTTTTGGTTGGCGGGGCAACCGCCAACCTTATAGCATCAGATTGCATATTCTTGGACATTTAGGTCTTTCTACATATACATGGAGGCTGCCATTTTGTTTTTAGTATATGGAAAATTGTCTAAATTATTTTGCAGTCTTTGTAAATTACATGTACCTATGCAGTTTATTTTAACAGTCCTGCAGTCTGTGATGGAGTCAAAGCTATATTTGTTTAGCCTTGATGCAGAGTTCTACCCTACACATCAGATACACACCACTTGCACAGTAGGACACCTCTCACTCACCCAGACGCCCAGACTTAGACAATCATTCACTAAACACACACACCCCACCTAGTTGGGTAATATGGCAGAAGTCTGTTTACAATGCCATGAACAGTAGGACACCCCAATCAACTAATCTGACAGTACTAGAATTAGTGCTGATTTATGTGGCATAGGCCTAACTCTGTTTTACAATTCTATGCACAGTAGGACACCCCAATATATAATGCACACCATTTTCACAGTAGGACACCTCTTACAGTTGGACTGTTTTTGCTGTTTCATCCATGCATGGCTTTTGCTGAGCTGTTGTGTTTATACATTGGCTAAAACCTACCACTCATGTTGATTAAATTCACATGTGAATCACAATTGATTACACATAATACTTTTATTTTACACTCGTCTTTATTTAATGTATTATAAAAACAAGACAATAAAGTCAAGACAATTACTTTTCTGTTAATACATATAATTTGGGTTGTGACTCGCAACACTTTCCTCATTTTAAAATGATACTAATAGAAGTTTTAAGTTTGGATTCAAGCAACACTGATAAAGATAAATCATCATCTACACACCACTTTCACAGTAGGACACCTCTCACTCAGCAGGACTTAAACAATCATCCCAGACCATGAAAGTAACAGACCCCAGACTTAGACAATCATCTACTGAACACACACACACCAAGTTGGCTAATAATTGCAGCGCTGTAATTAATCAGGTTATTTACGATGTCAAATTATCAGCAGTCTGTCAAATTATCAGCAGTCTGTCAAATTATCAGCAGTCTGTCAAATTATCAGCACTCTGAAGCTGTACAATAAGTGAAATTTGTGGAATTCTGGATTGGCTGTGTATGTGCTATTAGTATTCTTATTAGACATTATTAGAAAGGTGTACATTTGTAAACATTTCATGATGAAAAATGTGGGTTCTTCTGCATCACGAACATTAAATGCCGCGAAAAAATAGTGCTTGCTTTAGAATAAACCTACCGTATGTGTCCTTGTTGGGTAGCACTGCATTACATAATGATATGGTGAACTGTCACTACAAATTACTCTGTACACATCATGTTCTGGTGATCACTCCATTTCCATGGGAAACCGAGGATTTTTTAGTTGGGGCTTTAGGGACGCACCATTAGATTTTCAGGGGGGTAGGAAGTTTTCGGAGAAGAAAAGAATTCACCCTCTATGCAGGCCACACAAGAAAAGATTCACCCCCTGATGAGTAAAAAAAAAAAAAAAAAAAAATCTACCCCCACCCAACTCAATATGAATGGATACATTTAAAGCCGTATTTACAAATGTTGCTATTTTTGCTCTTTCTATTTGCCTTATATCGCAATTTCCTTTTGACCGCCAACTTTCCATTTTAATGGAATTTTTATTTAATCATAATGTCTCAAGAATATCTTAAAAATATTTAAACACAATTTTAAGAACTTTCCATTAATTTTGCAACCCCTAAAATACCAAAAAGCTAACACTGTAGTTCAATGGGTTCCCAGTGTTTTCTCTTAATTTGCAGCTTGCAAGGTGTCCTTATACTTTTGGTTGCTAGTGTACATGTACAATTGCCATCATCATAAGCATTCTCAGGACTAACACAAAAACTTCCTGACCAGGTATTTTTATGTTAGCTAATTAAACGTTAATAATCGGTATCAACAATCTTAGATAAACATTAACCGAGGACATTTATTTCAAATACTTTAACACTTCCTTCCTTAAAGATTGAGTGGATACTTTTATACTTTCAGCAATGTTTTAAGTAAGAGACATGATGAATACTAGGTGTAGCAATTCCATTTTATATGGGATATATCATTGTATTATACACTGCGCTATCGAAAGGCGTGTATCACACATAGAGTATATAACGTGATTCACTTAAGTATCATTGTCATAATTATCATTGTGCGTTCTTAAAAATCACCATGATAGGATCATTATATCCGATGATAGAATTTTCATCATTATGCATTTATTATTATCGTGGGGGAAAGTGTATTTAAGGTCCCAGATACTGGTATACCAGTATCGTCCATTATTATGCATTAAGAATCTTCCGTCCTATTCTTTCAATGCACATAATGTTACTGTAGCGATATTGGTCGACCAATATTTTTAACACTTGGAGGTCTCTTTAACACATTGAAACTTACAGTTCACGAAATACACTTAAGCGTGTATTAATATGTCGATAGTATGTGTTGGTTGGTTCGGTCCTGTCATGACTGACAGCTCGTGACCTTACAAATACTACGCCACAAATAACGATTTTCAGCAAAGGAGTAACAATCACGGAGAGGGTGTCCAGTAATCAATTGTATTAGGTCAATCCACCGAGAACGAGGTCTGCTTTTCTTACGCTTCCCTTCAATCATGCCTTGCATGATCATCTTCGTTAGGTTGTTACCCTTGTTACGTGAGGTATGGCCGAAGTAGCTCAGCATTTGGGTGTTGATGGCATGAAGAAGTCGTTAAGACATCCCTATTTCTTTAATAATACTGGCATTGGTCCTTCTCATTGTCCATGAGATACGAAGCATACGCCTCCAACACCACATCTCGAAAGCAGCTACATGTATTCTGTTTTTGTTAGGTCCACGTCTCACATGCATACATGTACATGGCAATTGGAAATACAAGGGCTTGGACACTAGCCTGGTTTTTGTTGCTCTGGTTATTCCTCTGTCCGCCCATATCTTGCTTAGGTTGATCATTGCTGATCTAACCATTGCTAAACGGTGTCTAATCTCTTGGCTGCAACCAACCTCCAATAAAGTTGAATTTCGAGACCGATTCCACAATGCAATTTGGCTTTAAGTCATAAAAACCAATTTGCCTCATTACCATCAATTATGAGAGGCTCTACAACACCATCTTTGCCTATGGACATGATCGTGGTCTTGCTGACATTTGGACGTAGACCAAGTTGCTAACTCTCCACCTTTCTTCAGGAGTCCCGCCAGGCGCCATCTCTTCCATATTTGTTGCAAACAGGGTGGTGTCATTGGCATACATAGATTGTGTATTTGGTATCCACCGACAGCCCCTGGCCAATCATCCAATGCACGTCTCATTGTAGACTTTGCATAAAGGTTGAAGAGTGCTGGTGATAGTATGCACCCTTTGTATGTGTAGCAGTCACGAAATGCATTAGAGACTAATTTCTTTGAATTTTGTCTTTTTGATTTAGTATCGGTCGATACTGGTACGATTTAACTGTTCCAGTATCGATCGATACTGGAACACCAAATTTGGTTCCAGTATCGAGCGATACTGGAGCATTATTATGTTCCAGTATCGGGCGATACTGAAACATTTTATATGTGCGATACCGGAACACTGACTTTGTACCGGTATCGAACGATGTTGGTGTTCCAGAATCGGACGACACTAGTACAGTCCAGAATGTGGGATCTAAAGTACACTTTTCCCATGATAGAATCATTATCATCATCAAATATGTTACATTATAATATGAAAGGAAGATTTCATTACACTTTCTTAAAAATCATCATGCATTATTATCATTTAATATTCGTTAACATTATCATGAAAGCATACTTTTAAATGATACATGTAGTATCTGTTTTATTTTCATGATGACATCCTTATCATTATGCATTCTTTATGATAGCATCATTATCACTATAAACGAATGCGCTATTATTCATGATTATTATTAAAACTGGTATCTCTTATTGTGTACAGGTGGCAATGTAGTCACCGTTATTAACTCTACACCTCTTGTAACCAACGGCATCACAAGAATCATCTGCCAAGACGCCACAGAAGAGGCTGAGCCAAGCACGCTAAATCTTGCGCGTGTCTTCAACACCGGGTCCATCAGTAATCTGCCTAGAACTCCTCAAATTGAAGACACTCGACTAGTGGCAGATTGGGACGCATCTTACGGTGAAAACAGATATGGAGTGTTCCATTGTACATCAGGTGAAATTGATGGACAGAGTGTCGTGACATTGAAGATATCACGCGATGGTAAGTTTGCATTAGAACGTTTTGCATTCATCATTAAGCAAAAAGGAAAGGGATATAATGAAACGCAACGCAATGAATACATTCAATTTTTGTTCGAATTTGAATTTCATTTGTTTATACTATTTACAATTTCACAATTGGAGATCCGTATGTCTTTTTGTTTTAGGTGAACATTTTTGAAATAAACAGAGTTAGATAGTAACTCGTCCAACCTCGACACAAAGTTCCCTGTAAATTTGTCATGCCTTCACATTGCTGACTTGACTAGAACTAAATTGAATTGTGAATTGAATTGTGAATTAAATTGTGAAAGGAATTCAATTCAATTCAATTCAATTGTGAATTCAATTTTAATTTCAATTTGTCTTATAAACCATTTGTTTTATTATAAAAATATTTCGAAGAAAACCAAGTGAGTAACTCGTCCAACTTCGACACAGAGTTGTGTGTTATTTTGTATGCCTTTATAATGTGCTACGTGATTCATTTTCTTTCCTTTTTGATAATGAGGAAGTAGCTACATGATTATTGTTATTGTTTTGGGTCCCTTTTTCCGAAAGAAAATAGAAGGAAGTGGGCTCATCGCATCGGTCTATCCAGCAAAAGTTATTTCTTGATTCAAGCAACGGGGTCCTTACAAAACAATAGTTGATACCTGTATATCCATAACCCAAAAACCTCGTTGCAAAAGGGAAACGGATGCACTTATATTTCTTTTACATCCGCCACAAGCTTATTACACCAACACATAATACCCATCATGTCCATTGTATGTGCGACGAGCCAACTATTGGTTGATTCCCTGTTGATGGTTTCAATAATCTTAACGTCATTATCCAAAGATTGTGAAAAACTGCCCGATAAACTTTTTTTAGTTTTTAAATATATTAAGGTCGTCATTACACTCTTTTAAATGCGTAAATAAAAACATGGGGTCACTGACTTACCTTTCCTGTTATTTAGCTTTTAATGGTGAAATGTTTCAAAATGTTGGACAAAGATTTCAATGCGTAATTACGCGTAGATGCACCATGCAGCAAGATCTTAAAAAAAACACCATTTTTGAAACGGATAGAGGTCAAAAAGGCCGTGATCCCATTTTTTAAATTTTAGATTCGTGATCGGCACCGTTGAAGATACCTTGTATCATTTTTTCAAGAAAATGTCTACGTAGATTCTGTAGTCGAAACCCCTTAAAGCGTAATCGGCCGAGTGCACCAATATCGAGTAGCTGAATAATAGCGCTACCTCGCTAGTAACTGTGGCGTAACCCAACATTTTGAGTGCACCAAACCGGGGTAAGCTACTAGGCTAGTAACTGGCGAGTAATTTACGCTAAATGTTATACCTGACCGGACCCAAGAGTAAGTTGTGGCATAACATTTTATGCCACCAGTCAATCGATGTATGTACAGTAGCAGTGGCGTAAATTTGTTGTGGACATTGGAGAGGATGGTTCGCTGATGCGACAGGACCAATTGCGCTTGCATGCACAGGGGGGGTGTCTATCTGAGGTGGGATATGACCCCTCATAAACTGAAAGATTTTGTACTATTTTTAAAACTCCATTCATGCAATTTGGTGAATACTTTTAGTCAAAATGTAGATCAACTCCTTTTGCCCATTCAAACACTAATCGCACCGATTGTGGGTCATATTTTGACCAAAATGTACCAGTTGTCCAAGGATTTTGAATATTGACTAAATACATAAACTAATTATAATTTTATAAATTAAAAACTGATAAAGCCAAAGTTTCAACATTAATGTGGGTGGAAGGGTATACGAAGAAGAAAAAGATAAAGCATATCGTGTCGTGCGTGGGGATCAAATCGGGTTCTGTGATTTACAATCGAAGGACAAGGCATCCAAGCCACGGAAGCATTTGTGTTAGGGAGCAGTTCCATTTATACGCGATAAATTTATCGCGACTGTATCGGGGCCTGATATGTTTTGGACCCGATGTTTTTCAAGTTGATTCACGATAAAATAGTCATCAGGCCCCGATACGAGGCCTCTGCCATACCCTGGGGTATGTTTAGCAAATAGAGCGGGACATTGTTTAGCAAATACACGAGGATAATACAATTTACGTTAAACATCCATAATCAATAACATTATCTCTAAAAACATGAAATGCTGAATTTGTACCTTACACTAGAATAAATAGCCCGAAGCTCTATTTACATACCGACCACTTATCTTTTGTTATATTTAAACAAGCGGTAATACGCTATCGGTAAATAATCCTTTGCTTCTCGCAACTGTTCGCGCAACTGTTCGCGATAAAAAAACTCATCGGGGCCCGGAACATTCTCGCAATTTTTATCGCGTACAAATGGAACTGCTCCCTTAAGAGATGTGTTATAATTGTACATACCATTGAACTACTTGTTTCCATCTGATGCTTGTGTTTGTCATTACAATTGTGCTTTTGTGTGCAATATTTGTATGTGCCCCTCGCCCAAAATATGTTTTTAATGTCATGATAGTCCTTATTTTTAAAAAAAGCGGTAAACAACACATTTTTGGCTATACAAATGGCGTCATTTTGTTCGGAACGTGGGCCGACTCAACGTGATTCTTTATTTACACTCACCTATGACCTAGCGAGTGACGACACATTTTAAATATTTACTGAGGACCATTCACGTCAGAACTTTACAGTAAAGTATGGGTTAACACTTGTCATATGCGACAAGTAATTTTATAAGGGGACGATGCTGATTAATGTGGATATTTACCTCGCTAGTTACTATTCTGGTGTTACTCGCCAGTTATGCTCTCAGAATTACATCGTTAGTAAGTTACGCTACAGTTAGGGCATAACTACTAGGGAGGTAGCTTACCTCCCTATTAAGTTATGCCAGTTTGGTGCACTCGGCCGTATATCTTTTTTATCAAGAATTGATTTTACACATTTCCCAAGTCTTTACAAATCTTGTTTTAGTTTTCGTATAATAATTTTCTAACTATTTTTATGGAAAAGGTGATCCTTAGTTCTCAGATACTAGAATATACTTGTATTGTCCAATAAACACCCAGTGTTCAAGTATCTCTCGATACTGGCACATATAAAATGTTCCAGTACTGGAACAAAATATTCTAATATCGGTCGATACTGGCAGTGGTAGTATGTGTACCAGTATCGCCCGATATTGGAACATACAATCGTTCCATAAAATCGTTCCAGTATTGTTCACCATAATATACATCTTTGAATCTAGAAAGGTCACCTTTCAGCCGATTCACTGAACCAAAATACGAGGGGCATTCAGTAAATAATGAAAGTGATCATGGTATGGGATGCATGAGTGATTCTATTGAGGGATAATGTGATCAATACAAAGTATGAACCTTTGTCTTTCAAACAATACACTTTTGGAATGTTAGATACCTTTGGTTATGTAATGTCATTAACATAAACACAATAGGTTTCAGACACTGACTGAAATCTGTCAATTATTTGGCTGGATATGTAATATGTTGAAAATGGGTTGATCGATACATTTTCGTATATCTCGGCAATGCAAGCATAAAAACAGATAACACTTGGCACATAGTTAGAACATACACTTATCTCCGCTTGGCATTATTTTTTAGACCTGAATTCCTTAACGCAAATAAGAAGGGACCATCTCAAATGCGCTTTTATTTAGCAAAATCCGCAATAATATACCTTTGAAAACAACAAAGGATAAAGAACAATGGAGGGATTATAATTTAGTAAATTTGTGTGGGATGTAAAGCAATAATAGTGGGGATTTCAGGAGCTGTTCATAAAATTTCCTCAAACCATTGAAATTATGTGACGATTACTTTAACAATACATATATATAGTAGCTCTAAAGATAACAGTAATAAGAGAGGTTGTGGCAGCCATCTTTGATTGATACATTCATGTATATCTTTATTTTGACTATCACAATATTTAAACACATTGATTTAAGCATTTTTAATTATTTCTGATTAGAATTTGAAGGCACAGTAAGCTTTTATCTGGTAAATTTCTTGATTTTAGCCATTTGTGGCCCTGTTCAAAATGATCTGCCGTCTGCGCATGCGCACATTTTCTGCAGGTTTCATGCGAATAAGTTCAGAAAATTAGTTAACTATCATATGGAATCTCCCAAACTGGTTAATTGCTTGGATTTTTCATAAATTGTTTGATTTTCCGCAATATTAGTGATTCGCTGACTGGGCATTTTTCAATGAAAATTGGCTATTTGAAATACTGATATTTGTATACTTTTTATTCGATTGCCTCTCCTTACTTTTTACTCATATACTACATCCATCAAATTACACAGGGATTTAAGTTATTGTCTTTTTATCATACTTACGTGAAAAAAAATGGGATTTACCTGCTTCTGGTGTCATGTTATGCAATCTTCTTATCACATGTTTCATACAAATAATTCAAATTTCCCGCCAAATAACTGATTAAGTAGTGTCCCAAGTGTACTTACTTTGAGACAATGCTATGACGTCATAGTTCACACTTATAAATCCAAAACTGTACTGTTTGAAAGATAAAGGTTCATACTTTGTATTGATCACATTATCCCCTCAATAGAATCACTCATGCATCCCATACCATGATCACTTTCATTATTTACTGAATGCCCCTCGTACATACGCCTTTTTAGGTACATTTACATGAAATGTTTTACTTTGTCAGAGATCGTTGCTATCGTAATAAACGATCTTATCAGCCTGATTCCGTCAGAAAGCATATCGAAAAGGTAGTGAAGCCTCAACGTCCATATATTTTCGTAAATAAATTATGTTTCAAATATAGAACACTAACCATCAATCCTTTTATAACCAGATGTTGTTGTTGCTCTCCCCTTCTAATTTTATCTGTCGTACTAAAACGTTCAAATCGTCAAATGACTGAGGGGTATTGCACCAGCCACCAATTGCTCTTATTATTAGTGTTATCAATTCCAATCTTGGTATTTATGTTGTTACTAATATTTCCAATGTCGGGCAATACTGGAACAAAACGTTCCATTATCGACCGATACTTGAACAGTTTATATGTTCCAGTATCAAACAATACTGGGACAAAACGTTCCAGTATCGAGCGAAACTGGAACACATCAAATGTTCCAGTATCGACCGATACTGGAACAGTTTATATGTTCCGGTATAAGACAATACTGTGACAAAACGTTCCAGTGTCGAGTGATACTGGAACACATAAAATGTTTCAGCATCGGTCAATACTGGAACACATTTTGGGTGTTCCAGTATCAAGCGCGATACTGGACAGTAATCGTACCAGTGTACGTGTCAAGCGATACTGGCAATTTTATGTTCCAGTAGGCCTATTGAATGATACTGGTATACCAAAAGTATACTTTTCCATAAGTTTAAATCCCTTTGTTTCGTGTTTACGAGACGCATCGATTATTGAGACAGTTACGTGATAAAACACCGTATTGTATAGGCCTACATTATAGGAAACATTAATGCAACATAGAACAGAGCTCCACTTGTTTGTTACAGTCACATTCATATCAGTGAAGTTTGATGAAGTGTCATTTAAGGGATACCAACAATGTCATAATAGTTAGTAGCTTATTTGCATTTTTATGCTTAAAAGCATCTCAATTAAGCAAATGCAAATGGGTATAGATAAAAATAATAATTAATACCAGGCTACTATCATACGTATCATTGTTAAATGTGAGTCAAGAGCCAATCTCCGATTAGGAAATAATTCAAGTAGTGGGTCGCCTTAATCAGTGACAGTTCTTTAATCTTTATCACACGTATCCACGTATGTGGGTATAATCTTGCCGATGGATGACGTAGCAGTCATACTGGCCAATGTATCGCGTAGGCGTTAGTGACCAATTGCTGACACGTTAATTCAACTAAAGTGACATAAAAGCAGGAAATTGACACACGTGAAGCAGACTCATATAGTATAATTTGATGTGGTCACTTTTTATCTGTATATGACGTCCATCTTCTTGCTTAGGTCCTTTCAGCATAATGTTTGACCATCCGAAAAAAACGAAGTAATTATCACCCTTAGGTTTTAACCTTTGAACGAAAATCGAATTTGCTTTGATGTTTTACTTATTATATTATCAAATTATTCATATTATTCAAACCATTATTTAACAACCCAAATTCAGTTCATTCCTGTGATCACATCATAAATGCCAAATTGAATTAGGATGGTAACATTAAGAAGTGGGAGATTGGGTAACACTAGTCAAAACACATCCATCCAAGTTTGATATAGAAATGGATGGATTGAGCGTGATACACACAGATATTGGTCGAGCTATAAGTTTTAAAAAAAGATTGTGCGAGTCGCAGTCGAGCACAATATGTTTAAAACTCATAGCGAGACCAATATATTTGTGTATCATGCGAAATAAATCCATCCAATTTTATCATTATTATTGCAGAGTGAGAATCTGACTTGAGAAATTAAAAAAATAACACCGTAAAATAAAAGTCTGTAGCCTACATTCCAAACTGTCCAACATTTCAGTTACAGAATGACCAAAAGCTCCAAAACAGATTCCAACACGTAACAAGTTCCAAGTTTTACAGTTTGCAATAGATTCAAAAGAGTGAAAAGGCATCGGCGATTGTCTGTATTCAACACGATGTTTTCCTATTGAATCACATGTAATAAACTTAAGTTGACTTACAATACAAACGATTGCCATTTTTTAGGCCACAAACTTCCTCATTTATACAGATAGACACTTGTATCGGTGCTTCTTCGCGTTGCAGAATTGTCCTTATTACTAATTAAGTCCTGAAATCTGGTTCATTTAGAGTAACAAAACGCGATTTTAAAGTTCAGTAAAGATCAACCCGACGCCATTATCGAGAAAGCATCAATGATGCAAAAGCTCCGGAAACGTTAGTCTCTACTGCATTTTCTGCACGCTACACATGCGGTCGCTACAATCGGCGTATTAGCACACGCTTTCAGTGGATTCGTGCGTAAGCTTTAAATGTGTTAAAGAGGCAGGTAACCAATTGACCAAGTTCGAAGGATATTGGTCAACCAATATCGCTCCATAAGTATAGGACGGAAGATTCGAATTGCATAATAATATTCATTATTATGTTTTGAGGTGTCCAAGTGTAGATAATATTGGATCCAAAACATAATAATGATAAAATTGGATGATTTACGCCCAGTATGTAATTAGTCTCGCTATGAGTTTTAAAAAAACCTCATAGCTCGACCAATACATATGGGCTCAATCTATCCATTTTTATATCATTATCATAATATGCTTTTAGAAGAATTAGATTAAAACAATAATTGGACATGTTTACTGTAGGTCTCTGATAATGGATTTTATCACTTAGTAGCCATGAATGCTGCATTGTGATTGGTTAATGCCCCCAATGAATATATTTCCGTAATTACTATCTATCAATGATAGATACGAGTAATTTCACTACTCGTATCTATCATTGATAACACAAAACTATCAATATGTTACTTGCATTCATTGAATAGTATAGGCAAAGAGTGTAATAATCAGGATCTGTAAAAGAAACTGATCATTGCTACAAATCCAAAATGGCAGATTTTCTAAACTGTTCTGTGTGAGTGCTGCAGCCACCATTTTTCTAAAAGAAAGTTTTAATGGAAATGAATGATTTCATTGCCTTAATGTTTTGCTTGTCTAAATGTTTTATGTGCTCAGAATATCATAAAGGCATAAGAAACTCTTAGCTATAGGCTAGGCAGTTATTTAGATCAATCCTAGGCTTCTATACTATTCTGTCTAGGTAAGCTTACTTTGTTTTGCACTACACCTACCAAGCCATCTTTAGGCTGACATTTTGCTCTAGTTTTTATTTCATTTAGGCTTGGACGTTAAATTATCCAAAAAAAGTAAAATACCTGAATAAGTTGAAACTGGTTGTTCACCTCAAAACGTTCAAAATAAATCGTCAAATGACTGAGAGGTATTGGACTTACCACCGATTGTGCTAATTATTAATCTTGACATTTTATGTTGTTTATAATGCTTCCAACATCAAACATTACTGGAGCATTTAACATGTTCCAGTATATGGCATTACTGAGACAAAAACATGCCAGTACCGAGCGATACTGGAACAGTATACCCATTTTGGGTGTTCCAGTAATCGACCGTTACTTGAACTTGAACAGTAAAATTGTGCCAGTATCGAGCGATACTGGAATTTGTAACGTTCCAGTATTGAACGAAACGATACTGGTATACAGTATCTGGGACCTAAAGTACACTTTTTCCCAATAATTGTACAATGCTAACGCTTTTTCAGTACTTATCACACTTCCTCTATAACTGACTTGCTGAATGACTCGACACATTCATTCATAAAATATGTGTCTACTCCAGAAATACAAGCTTTTGATGGCAAAGGATAAGATTTAACTTTTAAACGATCCTTGTTCACACATTTTATTAATTCTTGTATTACCTTCAGCCCTTTTGAAACCATCTTCACTCTCTATCACTGCCAGTGTTGGTGATCAAGTCAACATTTCTATGAAAACAGGAGGGAGGCGAGCCGCCGGTAGTACTTCCCAGTGGAGACTTAATGGAGAGCTAATTAACATAGATACAACAGTTGGCTTAGTATCCGAGGTATGCAATACTAACTTGTTTTTATAACTCTAAATGAATAATGAGGAGAATAATAGCTGCACAGTATCTCCATATTATATAACATGAATTTTTCAACAACAAAATTAGAATATCAATTCCTTTTGATTATTTTACCCCTGTATAATGAGTGTAAGTTTTAAACGGTTGAAATGTATACTAGTCATTGCGTTTAAAACACATGCTTAAGTTATACTCCTACTCTTACATTAATTGACCATATACAAGGTGTCCCTACAAAAATTGTGCACATGTTTGCGCAAATTGTTGACCATGAAGTCCTAAAGTTTGGTGTAATATGTTTATACACACGGAATGGGAAAACACTAAGCTTTTAGATGCCGTTTATTTTATCTGATTTGGATTTGTCAATCCTGAGATATACCCAATTTATCAAAGCTATCCAAAATCGACGTTGTGCCACTTTTACAGAATAAATGGTTATGAGCGTCAAAACGATACTAACATTGGTCTATCCATGGGCATCAATCGTCTTGAAACATTGAGGTGGGCATTTGACCAGAATTGTTTAAAAGAGGCTGAGGAACAAAATGATGTCCTTGGAATATGTGGTAAGGGATTTCTACGAGCAGTTATTCTGGGATCCCTGTGAAGTGCACGCCGCACGTTATCAATGCGTTACTTTGTTCTGCCACTTTTCATATCTTAGTCTTCCAGAATGTTCTTTATTCGTAATGGGTCTTGTACCATACCATCTACCAAGCATTTCCAATACTCCTTTTTATATAGGTGTATTCCTAGATGGTACGCGAGTGTTTGAGACATGAATGGCAAACTCTCTGGTGACTCTTCTGCTGGACTTCTCGTTTCGTGATATTTTAAGACCATGAAATGAGGCCGCACCCAGCCATATAGACGTATGTCTTGTTTTGAAAATGTAGGCCCAATAAACATTTTGTGAAACCGCGTCAAACGGACTGGTTCGAATCATGTAACAAACATCTTTATATTCAGTTCTGCTTTAATACACAGGCACTCATTTTATTATTTAAACTTATTCAATCTCAATACAAAAATGTTATTTTGCATAACACTGGTGAAGGGCAATCGTTCAAGTGGAAGTTGTATCTTAGGAGTAAACCTTTAAAACTGTTAAGTGGCACAACATCGATTCTGGGTAGCTCTAGTTAATTGTCAATATCTCAAGATTGACAAATCCAAATCAGATTAAAAAAAACCAGCATCCGAAAGCTGAGGGTTTTTCCTTTCTGTTTGTATAAACATATTACACCAAACTTAAGGAATTCATGGTCAACAAGTTGCGCAAACATGTGCACAATTTTTTTAGGGACACCCTGTACAGTCATTTTCAGACTTCTTGAACAATTAATTTGTCAACATTTTTTCCCCATTGCACATATAAATTTGTGTTGAATACTATACTATTGACTCAAAATAATACCTTAAATTGACTAAATTTACAATTAACTCGTTACATACTAAGCAGTCTCAACTTTGTTTGGCGCTTTGTATTATAGAAGCATGTTAATTGAAAACGTACCAAAATTAGGCAATTAAAAAATAAAAATAGACATAGACTTTTGATTTCCAATCTTTAATTTTAATATCTGCTTCTCCCAGACTTATGAAATTGCAAGCGTAAGCGTTCTAGATGGAGGCGTTTATGAAGCATATATTGACGATCACAGGAGTAGGGGAGGAATGACAAGACTTATCGTGAGACGTAAGTAATATTCAGATACTTTTTTTCATACGTGTTTTATACTTTTATACGTTAGCAAATGAATATAAACAAAAACCTTTAATGCTCCTGTCATTTCGGTAATATCGATCCGGGTTAATTTCATAATTCTTTATCAAGTTTGAACTCACTTCAAACTTTTATATATGTGTGTCATCTTCTTATTAGTGATAGTGTGCAGTCAATAACCTCAATATATGAACTGACTTACATATAATAATAAAACAGCATTGTCACAATCCGCGGTTTTCCTGTCACAGTGTTTTGTTATCTATGTTCATAGAAAATTATTTCCTTATTTATAAAATCATATTCTACAGAAAACCAGGGCGGACCTTGTCATGCAATTTTTTTTTTCAAATGCTTTTTGTTATGTTTACGGGGATATTGTTGGTTTATGTGAACGAGTGACCCTTGGTCATTGTTCTGCAATATATTTTCGGATACCGTTTGCATATTACAGTAGGGTATGGGAATATTATTTAGAAAAAAATATGTCTGTATAAAGTGCTATTTATTTTATACAATTAGATAAAGGAAATACTGTACAGTTTAAGTGGTTGATGTGGTCCATTATTAGGCCCTATGTCACAAGGAAATGCCCAAAATCGACAGATTTCCCCACAAATGTGGTAAATTTTACAAAGTTGACATGCGATTTCATTAAATGATCAGACATTTTGCGCAATGTTCGACAACCTACAGCGACTGCGGATTGTTTGGTTTTTTTTACTTATGAATTAAACTTACCGCAACTTACGGGATTTTTGGAACAAACCTAGAGCAAATTGCCAAAAACGTTGAGATTTTTAGAAATACTGAGTGCAAATGTTTGTCTATTTTGGGTAACTTTAGACATTTACTCCTGTTACATGGGCCCTATTATTAGAAAATTAGGCCCTGTGTTGTTTCGTCCTCGGAGTATTTTTATTTTAAATCACCAGGGCCTGCTGACAAGTTTGGGGAGGGCCCCCATGCTAATTTGCTGACAGGGCCTTTTTCCTTAAATTTGCCTCTCTGAAGAATATCACTGAAGAATATTAAAGTAAACAATGACACCGTATTACCATGGTATTTTACTGTAGGTTGTCCAGGTGGCCTGTGTGGATCGGATTGCTTACAAAATTGTCCTCAATGTCGTAATGGAGGTATATGTGATGATGTGACTGGTCTATGCATTTGCCCGCCAGGATTTAAAGGAGATACCTGTGAAAACGGTAAGATGATTGAATTGTCCTTAGGCCTATCAGGAATGGACGCTTTTGTCAAGTAAACAAAAGTAGTAATTGATTCTAGTCAAGGAAAAAACACTTACTTGTGTGTGCACGTTTCGGTAACAAGCTGTTTTCTATCTCAACACTTGTTGTGCAGTCATGACATTTTGCTGCTTCCAACACGTGATATTGTTTGCTTTTAGTTGTAGTGTTTTTAGATGATTTATCAGCAATCAGTAGATCATCAAACACGTGACTCAGATATTGCCCCTCGTCTCTGTTTGGTTGTTTTAGCTTCATAATGTTTATTTTGGTCTATTCAGAAATAAAATGTTATAATACATACATTGCATTAAACATGTTAAACTCATTAGCTACTATACCTATTTATATAAATTACAATAGAGAAGCTCATCCCAACTGAAAGAGCGAAATAAACACATAACAAACCACGCCGTTGAATGTCCTAACTCGAAAAAGCAAGGACATTCACCGGCATGGGACTCGAACCCACGATCTCCTATATACTAGAACAGGCGCTTAACCAGTCGGCCACCGGTACTTGCTGATATACAGCACTTTGAATCGGGACAAGTGATTTAGTTAATCGGGGTACATGTATTTACTTTTTTTTATTTCTTTTTTTTTATTTAGTTAGTTAGTTAGTTAGTTAGTTAGTTAGTTAGTTAGTTAGTTAGTTAGTTAGTTAGTTAGTTAGTTAGTTAGTTAGTTAGTTAGTTAGTTAGTTAGTTAGTTAGTTAGTTAGTTAGTTAGTTAGTTAGTTAGTTCGTTCGTTCGTTCGTTCGTTCGTTCGTTCGTTCGTTCGTTCGTTCGTTCGTTCGTTCGTTCGTTCGTTCGTTCGTTCGTTCGTTCGTTCGTTCGTTCGTTCGTTCGTTCGTTCGTTCGTTCGTTCGTTCGTTCGTTCGTTCGTTCGTTCGTTAGTTCGTTAGTTCGTTAGTTCGTTAGTTCGTTAGTTCGTTAGTTCGTTAGTTCGTTAGTTCGTTAGTTCGTTAGTTCGTTAGTTCGTTAGTTCGTTAGTTCGTTAGTTCGTTAGTTCGTTAGTTCGTTAGTTCGTTAGTTCGTTAGTTCGTTAGTTCGTTAGTTCGTTAGTTAGTTAGTTAGTTAGTTAGTTAGTTAGTTAGTTAGTCCTATTTATATAATTATTTATTCATTTATTTATTCAATCATTTATTTATTTTTTACTCATTTGTTTATAACCTTAATTTGTTTATTTTGTTTATTTGTAAAAGTTTTGTTTTTTTTTTTCCTTTATTTTTTTTTTATTATGTTGTCATAAAGTACCCCGGAAAAACACCCAAGATCGTGACCTACACTAGTAACAGTTAATAACTCTACTGTTTTGGTTACAGCTCATCTATTTCAATTAGTAAGCAGATTTCAATAGTCACTATATTATACTATAAGAATTTAGCTCTTCTAACATGTTTTACAAATCTTGCGTTGAAACAATCTTTCACTAAATTATGATTTCTAAATATAACACAGATTCCAAACATTCCAGTATTATCTCCATATTTAAAAATAGATAAATAATACTTATGGTTTAATCAAATTGTTTTTGTTAAAATACATCATAATCGAAATCTCCTTATTCATATTTACCCGTGTCCTCTGTTAAGTTCATTCTCCTACTTTGACCAATTATTTGTAAATATCTTGTTTATTGACTAATGCAGCTTGTGGCGACAACACCTATGGTCCTCAATGTCAGCATACATGCAAAGCAGACGGATGTAGCTCTCTGCAATTTTGTTTGCCTGATCCCTATGGATGTACATGTGCTACAGGATGGACAGGATTAGCATGCGATGAAGGTAAGACACCTACCACAAGGCCTTACTGCAAAACGAGTACGTACGGCTCAAGTAACTTTATGAAAGACTTTTACGTTGGAACCAAAGTAATAGTTTGCATCATTGTACGAACGTACATGCACCTATGTAAAATGCACTGAAACCGATGCAAATAACTCTTTATTATAATGGGAATATTTGTATTGACCGCAGTTCCATGGATGCTTGTTCGTTCGTATTGTGATGCAAACAATGGCGCCAACCGTATAATACAATTCTTATGTAATATTCACGTATGAGCCGTGATATGATGCACACAAATAATTTGACCAGATGTAAAATAAGAGAGCGAAACAATGATATTCAATAGGATTGCCGAATTCGGAATAGGCCTGTGCGCTCACTAGAACATCACCTTTCGAAATGTGGAAAGGTTTGACCAGAATTGGAAACATTTGCCCGAACTGACTATAGAGTAGGGCCCCAACTTTACATTTTCAAGCCATATGCTATTCTGTATTTAATTAAGTTAATGATAAAGTGCGCAAGAGTTGGCAATGTTAATGGTGAAAGGTCAACCCCAAATATTTCATTTCATTTAAGAGAGGAAACTGGTTCTATGTGTGTATTTGGTAACGGTCCTTGAACGGCTTCCTGTGGTTTCAACTAAGAAATACTACGTTACAAATAACAGATCACTATCGATTCTCAAAAAGGTCAACATTTGACACAATATAACTTTACTTCCGTTTTTATTCATTTTTTATTTCTAAAAGTATCTTAACAATAACATGTCTTTTGATTAGATTCATGCCAGATTCATTTGGGAGTACCTAGAATGATAACCGTTTATTGTTGATCATCAAAACTTATCTTGACGCCAAGGCCATTCTTACCATACAACCAATCAGATGGGGGTGAATATGTTGAATGTTAGAGGTCTTAGACAAAGGTGGATATAGGCGCGTTCACACATTCGTCGTTGAACGATGCATACCGTTAAGAGTCTACGATAACAACTGCAATAAATGGTCAATGGTGGACAATTTAAAACATTAAAATAATAATACACCAGAGTTTGTTTTCCAACTCTCCGACGGATGCAGTTTGAATCCTGTCTTTGCTTGAACAGGGCATGTCAAGTTTGAAATTAGGCTCGTTGATAGAATCTGCAAACAACACGTTGTAACCCATATTCAAAATCGTCTTAAAAGTATGAACATTTTTAAATGCTGTAGCGCCCTCTTTTTCCGGATTGCCAAAAAGATTCATTTTGATTGCTTGAAGTTTACAACAATTCAAACATCGGTCCTTGTGTAATCGGTTCACCAACCCGGTTGTACCTCTATTTTGTGTCACATTATCAACGATATAAGACGAAAACTGTTGCGATAAATGAGCAGTCAATTTAAGCTTTGTTTTCGCCCTTTTTTCCCTCTATCAAAGCTTGTTTTGTGAATTTCCAGCAATGAACTAGCTGCTAAGTTTTGTGCCAACTAATACAGCTTATCTTTCAAATATAAATCAAATACCGTACATTTGTTTTTACTGAGAAATAAGTCCCTCACGAGTTTAAAAATGATACCAGACAAAATATAGTTTAAAATAATATAATTAAAAAAGTACCTAACACAGTGTACACCCCGGTGCTACACCGCTACTTATTTCGGATGTTGACACCAATTACATGGAACTGTTTTCGTTTTTGATATAGAATACCTAAATAACCGTCCTAGCTCCGAGATCCAGGGGCGACATCCTACCATATACGTTTACAATGTAAAAAACATGTTATTGTTTTAGGTTTGTAGCCTCGTTATAACCCTCTTGTGTCTGCACTTTTCTGTTATTCATAGTTTGCTTTGTGTCTATGCACTATGACTATAGCAATTGTTCATCTTATGGGCATAAGGTTAAAGAGTGACTCATCACGAAACAAAGTAGACCTTATTGGTACTCCAAATAACCCTTAAAACTAATGAACGTGATACGTGATTGTCTTTTAAGAAAAGTATAATGGCGGTAACTTCCAATGTTACAGCATGAAGAAGTTATTCTACGAAAGTCTAGATCCCAAGCCGTTAGAGAAGTGGGGGTGCTGCAGCACCCCATGCTTGTATTTTGAAGGGCTGCGCACCCATGCTTGTATTTTGAAGGGCTGCGCACCCCATAAGATTTTGAAACATTATATACAGTGTCCATGGACAAATGGAAAACATTATAGCTCAAGAGGGCCGGAGGGAAGGAAAGGGTTGGTCTTACTGATTTATCGTGTAGGCCTATAATATGGTAGAGAACTAAAATGGTATACCGTACTCAACACTTTAATATGACCAAAGTAAAGTATTTCCCACCCCTGCAGTGCCTGGGGAGTAAATTGAGCTAAATTGTGTTCCTAGAGACCTCTCCACCTATATGAAACCAACTTTCAAAAAGCTTATCTATGAAACTTGCAAAGATTAGGCTATAGAGACTAGATAAAGAAGACACTATTTGAAGTGTTCCCGACAAGATGCCATAGCTCATCATCATCGGTCGTCGTCCTTGGACGGAATAGTGGAAGCAGCTGACACATATTGGTACCATGTAGCTTTATTTATCATGAGCTGTGGAATATCACTTAGGTCAAGACCCATGTCCTTTGCAATGCTGTCAGGATAGATAGTGTTTTTCCGGCCACGGTTAGAATGGCCATATTAAGGAGTCCGAACATCAAATGGGAGATAGCTGGTCCATAGTAGTGCGTACGCAGTGCCCTGCAAACTGTAGATGATAGCTATAATAATAACAGATATCTTGTCGGGAACTTAAACTGTATTTAAGATTTTCAGAAAGAAGACACATACATGTTTCATATGATTCATGATTGTAGCCCCATTTGATATTAACACGATTCGTACAAAGAATTGGACGTCATGCACCGATTCAATTGAATGTAGAATGGGCCGGGTGCGATTCCCCTTGTAGTACGTTGCGCATGGCTATATGGAAAATCTCTAAACGGCCTATAATAGATATCTATCAAATCAATGGACGACCGCTGTACTGGTGACCAGAATATCCATACTCATGCTATATCCGTAACCGATGACCTACTGGTGTGGGGGTGTGTGGGCAAGATTAAGATGCAAGTTAATTAGCTTATATGTTTTTGAAGATTAGGATATACTTCAGAGCGAGTTCAAAAAGCTACCTTGATAAATGACGTTAATTTTTAAACTTGGCGACAGATAGTGACCGGTTTATATCCATAATAATAATACACTTGGTTAAAATTGAAACAAAAGCTAACGGATGATTTTATGACTGATGTGATATCTACTGGTATTCGAATGAAATTTGGCAATATTAAGATGCAGGTAGGTCTTTGTGTATGGCGTATACATTTAGAGATTTTACAGTGATATATTAAAGGATTAAGAAAAACTAATTTGCCACAGATTCGCAGCATACACCAGCTATAGCTATCTTCCCACAAGATACGCTAGTTTTTCAACATTCTAAAATAACTAGTTCTTTTCGATCCTATGCTACGAAGTATTGGCACACGGTTGCATGGTCGTTGTTAACTTTTGTATAACCATGCATGGAAGTAAGTATAACGACAATATTTCACCCTTGTCGGGTCGAAAAGGCCATGAACGTTGCTAGTAAACATGCCTTTTGTTATCAGCAATAACGGAAACTATACCGTGTCATTAGCAGCATAGCATTTTGATACTGATGTACAAACGGAATAAACATGTTCATTATTACTCCCGGGGACAGATGAATTTACATAGCAGAATAACACCCAAGTTAGCTTTTGTCTTTGCAAGCTTCGAAATACTTTCCTTTAAAGACTTTATAAAGTTCTCAAATCTGCTACTCAAGGAGGTTTTCATCCTCTAAAGGTGGTGATTTGAAGGCCGATGGGAAATCCATTAAGTTCAGGTCACAACGTTCATATAGGCTGTAAATGTCACTAAAGCCTAGTCATATACATTCATAACAGAATGAAGAGTCAAAAGGGTGGCAAACAGGATGTGGTGGTGAACATTAACACTAGTAGTATATAGACTAGTTATGTTCTATTCCACCACCAGTGATGCATTCCACATGTCCCCGCACACATAGATAAGAAGTATAAACTGTGACCCCTGCCCTCTATCGCCCTTAAAAAGTTATTGGAATTCTCCAACATATTAGATTGACACCAAGGTTATATAACCACTTGCCAACAACATAGCAACCGTAGTCACCAAATGTTCACCTCTATGTTAATGCGTTGCTTATGGAGGTATTGATTCTGTAAGATTGTGTACATGCTTGTAAATATCAGCCAATCGATATGACAATTGGACGCTTGCACGCGCTATTAAATCCTGCTGCTTATAGCAGACTAAATATGCACGCCAAATACAAATACATATGGAGTGCATAGGAATGTACATGCCCCTATAGTTTACCGTGAGACTGAGCATAGCTGTACATAGCTGTACATCAACCTACCTTTTCACGCCTAAGGTCAACTCAAAGGGAAAATTCTTTTGTGTACATTTTTAACACATTGTTAGGCTGGTAAATACCACAGATTTGATATAAATGAAAAGCTTAAAGCACATTTTATCAGCTACCACATTTTATCAGCTACCGCAACTTATTCTGTAATTAAAACTACTCTCGTTGAGAAATTTAGCCTGAAAGTACGAAGTTTCACTTACTTAGCATGTCATCGCTGTTCTCCTGCTCACTGTCTTCCATTGCAAATCTATGTGTATCCACAAATTACGCCAGCCGGTAGCTTGTATCCCACTCTTCAAAGAATTGTGTGCTTTTATGGATGAAGTATACTTTATTCATTCAAAAAATGGCCACCAAACAAATTGTTAAGTTCCCTATAGCGTTACACTCACAGTCCCAGATGTGGCCCTCATCGGCTATTATTACCGCTAATATTTACCGCTTCTCTACCAAAGAAGGCAGTACGTATAAATATAATAATATAATTAACCTGTAATGCATGTGCGCAGTGTACAAAGATTCTAATGATACCCACCAAAATAATGGACTATATATGAAACTGAAACTTACGTACCTCAACTGTACACAACGGAGAACCGATAAGACCGTCAAGGAACAAAGCCTGTTTCTTGAGCAATACCAGTATAATGCCTCATTCCATGATCAATGGTTTTTCAGTTTCATGTGTCTACTGGTTTCAATTTGCAATGAAAACTGTGCTAATTGAGGGTATTTTAAGAAATACCTGCTACCAGTATGTACAATTAATGTGATGTAAATCCAGAATTCTCTTAGAAATTCTATATTTTTCGATTCAAAGATAACGAAAGAATGAGTTGGATATGGGACTACATTTTGCCTATCCACGCATAAGAAGGATGAATAAGGTCACGTGTCCTTTCTATTAATCACCTTAGCACAAGTATTGACCATTTGACCTTAATATGTGCATTGAACCATGGAATTTGTGTTTACTCTAGTTCATCTTCCGAAAAAATTAAAGTAATCGACGGGAAAATGAAACAGGTTTTGTAAGCTGTCCCTTTTTTCACCATCTGACCATTCAAGACATTAAGATTTGAATGTTACAAGTCTGCTTCGGAACGTGAGCGCTTTCGGCTTGAGGGCGTACTGTTTAGTGCGCACTGCCGTCAATGTTTACACTGCGATGCATCAAGTGACGGGAGTCCGTCTTTCGCTGGGTGACGAATAAGTTCGATATTCCAATAGAGGGCGACTTGGGAACGGGACTGCGTTTCCAGGTGAACCGCCTCCCGTCACAGCAATTTTCAAGATTGAAACTCTTCTTCGTCTATTTTCAACCATAAGTCTCTTATCCAGTCAGATAATATCAAAATTGCATCGCTATTTAATACTACTACTGTATAAATATTGAACGTACATGTACATGTACACATATTCACACGTACCTTCTTCTGTGGTCTAGCATGTCTAGCATGTCTAATTCTTCGCCGCGATAGTGAAGATGACCGGGCTTTGAGACCGTGTATGTTTAAGGTGTTTGTAAATTGAATTCACGCCAGTTCGTCCGAGTCTATCTATAATTGATTCTATAAGATGGTGTAAACTCGGCTCAAAAATGGTGGTCTCATCGTGGTTACTGTATCTTAACTATATTGAGTGCGAACAGTGTCCATATTGATGGGGGCTTCGTTAAAGGGGGTCTACCCGTTAGTCATAAGGACCGCTAGTCATAAGGTAGGGTTAGAGTTAGGGCTTAGGGTTATAGGGTTAGGACAGATTATGAATCATGAGCATTATGACCAGCGACCCTTATGAATCTAACATTTTATTTTAAATATCACATAAAAGAAGCATGGACTTATGATTTGTGAACCTGTTAAATATTACAAAACAATACCAAAAGATGCATGGACTTTATGACTTGTGAAACTTGTCACATTTTGCTTATTTTTCAGTCGATTACATCTATTTTCTCAGAAGATGAATAGATTAAATACGCTTTACACAAACAACTACAATGGCATGTACACTTTAAGGTCAATGGTCCATTTCTATCCGTGAACTTTTTGTATGCACCCTGAATACATGGTAAACATAAAGACATAATATCTTTATTTTTACCTTTTAAATTTTGTCCAGCATGTTCTGATGGAAACTTCGGAGCAGATTGTACCCAAACATGTTCCTGTGAAAATGGCGGAACATGTGACCGATATAAAGGTTGTGTATGTGCAGAAGGCTGGACAGGTGCCACGTGCAGTCAAGTATGCCTATGTAAAAATGGTGCGAGTTGCAATGGCGGTGGCGGGTGTGACTGCACACCAGAATGGACAGGCGCCACTTGCGAGGACAGAAGTAAGATTGTTTTCAAATAAATTTTAAAAAAATGTTTTATTTCCTTATAAGACAATAGATAAATACACTTTATAAAAGAACACCATATACTAAACGGTGTTCTAATTCACTATGGGGAACGCAACATTTGTTGTTCCATAAATAAATGGTATTTATAGAACTTGTTGATGTGGTGCTTCTAGAACTTATTGATCTTATATTTTTAGATTTGTTATAGTATATAACCACTGCACATCCTTTTACAAATCTTTCATTCGATAAAACACGTAGCAGCCATTGTTAACTTTAATTTTGATGTTTAATTTTGAATTGCAAATATTTTTCCTTCGTCTTTATAGAAATCAGTTTTACTTCCAACGCTACTCACGTGAATCTCGCAGATGGAATACGTGTTGGATTGTTATGTAAATGCCACCCTTCATTGGATTCCTGTCCTCCAGTTGACATTACGGTACATAATGTGGTTTTGTGATCAGAATATACAATGAGTTTGAGAGTGAGGTTCATGCATTATCTGCTTATTTCACCCGTGACGTCACTTTGCACACGACACGAAATAAAACTGTGCGTGTGTTCAAGTTTAAGGTCAACCAAAATGGTCATTTAAGTATCTTCTATTCGATGTAGGATATTGTTAAAAAAATGTCCACCAACGCCCGGATTTCTTCTAATTTAACATTATTGGCGTATATCCATTCTATGGTGTCAAAACTCTTACATCATTTCGTGATGCGAGCAGACATTTAGTGGGCAGAATATTGCTTGTCTTGCTTTTATTTTCGAAAAATTGAATACTGACCATTGAAATTGAACTCCGGGTTATTAGAAACAATAAGACTATATAAGCATGCGACCAAATTTTCATCAACAATACATTGAAGATTAATTGATGTTGTGCCATTAGATAAACATGTTAAAGGTGGAAGTTCCTTCAGCAAAATGTTTTGATATCAAAAGAAACCCCATTATTGTTCTCATTATTTCTGTAACATTTTGGCGCAAGATATGTTCCATTTAGAAGTTAGATCCAAAATGCAGTGAATTACTACCAAAGGTGCATGGTTTACCACCTTGGTCGTTTTTGTACTCAATACTGAACCTATAAAATAATAATTATTGTTAATGTGCTTGAATCTCAACAGGAAATTCAACCAAGAACCATACCGCCAGAATTTCAATCAGGTATAAACTATTTACCAAATGGATTCGCTTATGCCTTCACCCCGTACGGTATCATCGGGGAGTTGATTTTCCAATGCGAGGCGACAATAGAGAGTCAGCTATTCCTATACAATATTACAATAACTACTACAGGTAGGTCATTTCTATACACTTAAATCATGCTAATCGAAAGAATGTCCGGGGGTCAGTTGGAACATTGACATTTCTCTCAGGCATATAATTAATTTATAAAGTAGTGCCACTCCTCGATGGCAGCTGCTAAAACTATGCTAACGGGTAAACGCTGGTGGTACTATATTAGACTGGGTCCCCGCGTCCCTCTATATGGCCGCCATCTTTAAAAATGGCGGACCAAAAAGAGGGACTGGGAAAATGGTACGTCCAAAAAGTGTGTGGTTTAAACGGAACAATCAGGTGTTTTTTCTGTTGTTGTTGAGCTCAAATGCGCATGCTCGATAGATCGTTTGCATATTCATATATACTAAATACTCGTGGAATTCCACGAGTAAACCGTTTACTTGTGGAATTCCACGAGTATTTAGTATATATGAATATGCAAACGATCTATCGAGCATGCGCATTTGAGCTCAACAACAACAGAAAAAAACACCTGATTGTTCCGTTTAATATTGCAGTGCGTCGAACAGGTTAAAACATGATAGCAATACATGGTGTATGGGTAAAACTCGAGCTTCGCGAAAATAAGCTTTAGATTTTCTGGAACATGTATACATTTTAAACGTAATACTTAATTATATGCCTTTTGCGGGATTGTAGGACCCAGGACCCATTGTATAATGTTCAGTTCGCCTTAAACTGTTAAATCAAAATGTCCTTACAATGCCGTCGGTGTACTCAATTCTAATATGTTGTTTATGGGTGCTTTTATTGGTTTATATAGGTGTAGCTCCAGTTATCTCAAACTTCCAGGACAAGACATATAATGCAGGACAAAATGCTGAATTACAATGTTCTGTGCGTGACGTAAGTGCAGCAGACGTGATCATGACTCTGTTACCACCGAATAATGGTTTAGCCATATTTAGCTTCGGTATCTCAGTGAGTCCAGATTCAGTCACTGCTCGGTTTCGTTTGTCAGATCCTGTTCTTGCTGGTATATACACGTGTAAGGCAGTTACTAAACTTGGGACCAGCGAAAGTCAAGCTCTATTGAAGATCAAAAGTAAGTATTGCATTGCCTTAAAGGTAAAGCATCTCACTCTATCCGTTACGTGTACTATATCTAGGGTTTACAATACCCACCCTGCAGATGTCGTGGTATGGTTGTCTGTCCTGGGATGCCTGTATGCCTGTATGAAGGTCCATTCTCTGACACCAGATGAGCTAGAAAAATGACCGGGCATTACAAGTCTTCTGGGAATGGTTATTGCAGAGTTTGTGCTCATTATTACTTCTTAATCCAATATAGCTGCTGTGTACTGTACTTAACTTAACAACATAAAATCACCGGGACTTATTACATTTCCGTGTTGTCGTTTTTTCACAGTTCCCCCTGTACCTATATCTGCTCCCGAACTAATCACAGCCCTAGGTCAGACAGCAGTAATTATGCTAAATTATGAGCCTTACACTGGGGATGGGGACATCAGTGCCGTACGTGTGGAGTATAGACTTATATCAGTTACCTACTACACCCCTCTAATGGCTGACCTGACAGCTTCAGAGTTTACATTACGTGGTCTTCAGGGTAATCGTCGTTATGGTGTCAGAGTTGTACTCAGCCGAGATGGAGTTCCTGCGGATTCTGGAACGGGTACTCCTGGACCGGAATTAGAATTCACGACGTTATGCCAAAGTAAGTACATTGTGGTATAATCACAAAGCAGTGCACGTGAGCTTACGATACAGGTATTAACCAATGAGTTATATTCGCATGTTACATGAAGTACTTTGCACCAAAGCGATTTATGATTTCCATATCAGTTGTTTCTCGGAGAAATAACATACCTTCTTGAATCGTTATACTTTAGGGAAAATGTATCAACAATATTCCGGCAAAATCCGTGCAATACAACAACACGGCGCGATCTATGATACCTATCTCAGTCTATCCCGTGGACTATAGAGGAATATCTCTTCTGTCAATCATGTCAATAGCAGCCAAAGTATACAACAAGATCCTGCTCAACAGAATTAGAGATCAAGTCAACCCCATCTTGTAGAACAACCAGGCTGGCTTTAATCCTGGCAGAAGCTGTGCTCTGCAAATCCAGATCCTCAGGAGGATCATGGAAGGGTTTAAATAAGACTTTCAGCTTCAAGATAGCCTTTTTTAGTTGTGTTTGCCTTAAATGTTGGCTTGAGACTGGATGTCAGTGAGTCCTTTCTTACAACTTAAAAAGGCTATAGTAGTAAATAATGTGCCATCCGAAAAAGATTGTCAATATGGCATTTCTTGACAGATGTAAAAGTTTGTAGATAGTGGCTTTGCCAGCTTGGCGTTAAAAAACCTTCATGGTTTGTTGTCCGAGTTCCTTTATGGACGGTCATTTTATACATACATACATACATACATACATCTATACAGTGCTGCGACATTACGGAATCCCAAAGGCGCTAGTCTGTGCTATTATAGGTGTACTGTACAACAACTCGAGAAGCTGATGGTCGAATGCAGTATCTCAGATCATTTTGCTGTCTCCACTGGAGTTGGGACTGGTGTGCTACAAGGTGCCGTTTGGCTCCCTTCCTATTTGTGATATTGGTAGACTACCTATTGAAGAAGGCCATATCTGATCTTGACTCAGGAGTTGTGACACATCCACGTCGCTCGAGCCGTCATCCTGCCGTTGTCCGTTGTTCTAGACTACCTAGATGTTGCTGATTACCTAGATGTTGCTGATTACCTCGCTTTACTCGAGACCACAATTCCGCGAGCTCAGATGCAGCTGACAAAATATCTCAAAAATGGAATGCAAGATGAATGCCTTCGCTTATACCTCTTGTTACAGAATAATGGTTAACATCAAACGCACGGATCATGTCCTAAACACCATCATTTATGATATGACCAAGACCGAGCCTCTGAGTCTTACCACCGTGTAAAGAGCCGCCAGCCTGCTAAGAAGTATGCTGCGTACGTACCAACACATGGCCTAAAGAGACCTAGTCGTCCATGTCCCGGTCCATGTATCATATTTGACATAGTAGGCCCTATGCATCGCTTAATAGGGGACAATAAAGGCATGATCCAAGAACGACAGATAGTCACTCTTGCGAAAGACCACCGTGCATGGAGGAAACTTGTGGTCGCCTGCTCTCCAGCCGAAGGATGATGATGATGATTATGATGATGATATAGGCCTACACAGCCGAGTTTAGTCAACATTTAAAAATCAAGTGTTCATTGGTATAATCAGAAAATGGTATTATTTAAAGCTATCACCCTATTGCACATGATGCATTTGTTTAAAAATGAATTCAGTCCATAAACTAAAAAAAGTTTTGTTTTAATCATTATTATTTCACAGAACCAACTGCTCTTGTTCAAGGTTTACGTCTTAGAAGCGAGTCCCCGACAACTATAAAAGTGCAATGGACGGTAAAACTCTCTTTGTTTTATTTATATAGAACACATGTACACTATTCTATCTTGTGTTAGCCCTATACCACTATAACCATGATAACCTTGATAAACAGGAATAAACTCACTTGGCATGATTGGGATAAATATCCAGTATGTGTATTGAATACAGAGGTGGCTGGTCCCTTCGTGTGATTGTTTAAAGGTTTTAGGGAACATTTCCATATATACTCGATAAAATTGTCGAGACTCGATACATTTTGTTCTCGATATTGAGGCTCGATAAAATAGACATTGGCGCTCGATATCGGGCTTAATACGAGGACCATGCCAGTAGTCACTTATACCCTGGGGAATGTTAATTAAATACATTCAGTTTAATTATCATGAATATCATATCGAGCCTGGTATCGGACCGTATCGGTACGACGGGAGAATAATTAAAATAAATAACCCGAAGCTCTATTTACATACTGCACCGATTGTACATCGTTTATATTTAGACAAATATCATGAATATTGAAATATGCTGCACGATAAATAATCCTTTGCTGCTCGATACAGGTCTTGGTTTTCTTTTCTTCAAATCAGTCTCGATAAAATACTCTCATCGAGTCTCGATAATTTTATCGAGTATAAATGGAACTGTTCTCTATGTAGGCCTAATTATGTTTTATTTTTGGTGCGTTCATCCACCTATACCAACAAATTGGTCTTTGTTGTGATGATTTATATATAATAATTGTACATGAATATTTTATTACTAATATTTTATTGAAGACATCGTGCAGGCCTACAATAATAAGTTATCGAATTTAGGAAATAGGCCTTCTTAGGTAATCAAATAAAAGCTGTAAGACTGAACGTCTTTTTCTGAAGTGTTGCCGAGTTAATTTTTGGCTTGCGTTAATTTTGTTCAGAGCTTCCAAAATGCAAACGCCATTTCAATTTGCCCATCAGCCCTAGTGTCAGGTCTTCACCTACCTTACACAATGTTATACCTTTCCTTGTTGACAGGCTTTGATAAGAGAAGACATCGTTGGTTATAACATAACCTATTTAGATCACACTGGTAATGTAGTTCACGGAACGCTGGTGAGAAATCCTGAAACGACAGAGGCACTGCTGACGGGATTGCGACCATTTCAATCATATAGGGTGTTTATTGCACCTTATAATTGTGGTGGACAAGGTCAAATGAGTAATAAAAATGGCAAGACACAAGAAGGAGGTAAATATCAATTGATCATATAAGCCTATACGACAAAAAGGTTGGCTTAAATATGTTGGCAGGCATGTACTTTCAGAGCTAATTCCTGTGATAAAGTGACTATGATGAATATCATTCATTCGTCTGTTAAACCCGGGCTGTAACCAGGAGTAGTTGAGCGATGTAAGGTGGCGTAACTTACGCCAGTCGTCCACGGTCAATATCACTGCTCCATCAGTTACGCGATCACTTCCGCTCTTACTCTCCCTCGATTGAACGTAGCTTGTGTCGTGTAACCATAGTCTAAACTTCAATTTGATATTATTCATCCTATCTTCTTATAGAACCTGGACCTGTTTTAGACCTTGTAGTAAGATCAACTATACACGCAGGAACCCTTCAAGTTACATGGTATAATCCCATAGAACCGAACGGCGATATATCGTTTTTTAAAATAGAATACCGTGAGGTTCTGGACGATGGCGGCGAAGGCACAGGGAAGACAACTGATTCATCGTATGCCCCAACTGAACATTATACCAAACTAATTCTCGATTTGAAGAACTACACCATATATAACGTGTATGTATCTGCTGTTAACTCAATGTATGGCGTAGAGAGCGTGCAGACTGCTACGACAAAAGAGACAGGTACTTAGCATTGTTCATGGTACTTTAATCTGTATGTACGAGTATAGAATGATACCGTAGTCTTGTTTTAAGTTTGGAAGACACCATATGGACTACCGCAGCTTTTTAGAGAAATGTGAACGAAGCATAATAATGTTATTATTTTTCTTACAAATAAGTCATGTGACATTTTTCTACATTTTCACTAAGAGCTGGACATTTTTCGGATTACTGCGGTTTTTAATTAGGCCGACCATGCACTTGCAGTAGACCCATAAGCTATTAACAATACACTGTTCACACTAGTGTGTATCTTTGAAAGGCAGCTGTCCGCATTGTTTAATATGTCATGGGCCCATCAGCAGTTAACATCATTTAAACATGCTTTGACTGCCTGTGAGTTAGTGTACGCTTCGATAGTACTCTTTAAGAATCCTTGTTTCCCGAGTGCTAATTTTGTATGGGACACCCTGTAGTCTGTGACCTATTTTGCATGATTTCATATGTTGGTTTGACAGATTTAATTTTAAATTACAATATTACAATTTATCTACATAAATCATTTATAGAATTTGACGTAGAAAAATGTACTTCAGATATAGGAATCGAACCGGTAACGTTCTTATATAATACTAGACGATTTATCTCTAGTCGAAAATATAATGACATTATTTTAAGTTTATTCGAAGAATTAGAGAACATTTCTTAAAATATCTTTGTATTTTTAATATAATAGCACCGAGTGGTTTTCCAGAGAACCGTAGGATCTCTCTTCAAACCAGCAATGTGTTGACTATCAGCTTCGACGACCTCACATCGTCACAACGTAATGGCATACTCGTTCAGTATCAGTGCAAATTAATTGCAGTAGACGCCGACGCAACACACAAAACATACAATGTCAATGCAACGGTTGAGTCACTTAAGTGTGTCTTTATGGATCTTCAACCAGGGAACTATTTGTATATGGTTCGGGCCTACACGGTTGGTCCTGGTCCGTATAGTCCTAGAAAAAAGGCAACGGTTTTAGCACCAGGTAAGACGTAATTGATATTTCTAAAACACGAGCGCAAACATTACGGCATATGAGATTTAACCGATAACAACCAAAATATCGAAGGCCCGCTCCTTTACTCATTCATATCTGGTACTGTCTATCATCTAAGTGATGACAGCGACACTGTCATCACTTACGTTAGAAAACCCCATAGAAAAACTCGATCTATGATCTGTGGCATAAACATTCCAGGGTTGACAACCAGAAGGCCTGATCTCACTTAGTGCCATTTTGAGATATTGGTACAAAAACATAATTGCCGTCCAAAGATTCTAAGTACCAATAGGACTTGCCCAATACTTAAAAATAGCTCCATTTGAGTTAATAAAAGCACAGTTCATTTTTACACACCCTCAATGAAGTACAAAATATTAAAACTCATTATTTTCAGAATATCCTTGTTGTCAACCCTCGATATGTGCAGATGGATACTAGATTAGGTTCATTTCTTGCTTGACACTTGAGTCTAAGTTGTTTTATGTTAACCTCTTAATTGTACGTTGTATGCTAATTGTTTCCAACTTACTATACCTTTCAAATGCATTCAATTATTTAACTATGTTTGAACTGGATTCGCGTTATAATTTCTACAGGGGAAACACTCCCACCAACTACATCTGCAAAACCGACATCAACCGTCTATGCGACTTTGAGAAAAACAACTACACTTAAGAAACCAGTCGGTGAGTGATTCTCGTACAGACGTTGCAACATCTCAGTGACATATATTAGGAAAACATGACGTGATCGTTTCACAATGTCTAACACTATGTATGGTTGTGGTACATGGCTGTTTGACGACTCTTTCTGTGACCTGTGACCGTTTTAGACTATTTTCGTAGACTCGCTCTCACCTAATGTTATGCCCAATCATCCTAATCCTCTATTTATATTAAAGCGGAGATTATAATAAATTATAAAAAAATATAAAATATCACAACACAGAGAAAATTATTGAAGAAAAAAATACATACATATTTTGGAAATTCAGCTAGACAGGGACTCGAACCCCTGACCTAAAACCATACCGCCAGGCGAACTTTGGAGAGAGAGCGCTTACCCGCTGGCTAGGCCACGGCGCCGCATCGAGTGACGTCTGGTTGACGCTTTTAAATCTAAACAAAACTGTTATATACCGGGCGCAGTGTTGGACAAATACTATTAATTATACAAATAGGGATTTTCAACCCCTTGGAAAAGATCACGAAATGCGGTGACATAAAGCATGAGTTGACTAGTAAACTGATAGATCGCATGCAGGTGGCGTATTTCGATAAGGTAGGTGCCTTGTCAAATGTTTGATCGATGAGGTACCTTATTCAAAATTGGTATGAATCTTGTAAAAGTTGGATACCAAAAATAAATGATTAGGCATCTTGTCGTAAAACTAATCATTTAGAACATTCATGAAAATCATTCTGTTCAAAGAGAGTATATATATTATTTTCAGTAGTAGGACCTAGCAAAACTAAGGATGACGATGGATCAGCAACTGCCACCGCTATAATAGCAGTGGCAAGCATCTTCGCAATCGTCATATTTGTGGCACTAGCGGTCGTTGGGGGTATGAAGTACATCGAATCAAAACGAAGACCAAATGATGAAGTGCTATCTGAGGCTGCTGTAGTAATGAGATATACTGACGTAAGTATTGAACTTTTATTGGTGTTTCTAAAACTTACACTCACCCTGTAGGCCTGTCTTGATTGTTTTAAAGGAAAGTAGTGAACCTGTGAAATTGTATGTTTAAGCAAAACCGCCAAAAGCGGCCAAGGTTCAACTGTAAGATATTACAGGATGCTGCTACAAGACCACAGTTTCAACTTTAATTGTCAAAAAAGATTTGAAGCCCTCCAGTGCAACAACTTGATTCCACTTGATTCCATCAACAGAAAGGTAATGTTCTCAGTACTGCGACATTGTGGAATTATAGAAGTGTGCTTTACAACAACTTTAGAGGCGCTGTAGTGGTAGGCGGAAACATTTCAGACCCATTTGATGTCTCCACAGGAGTTTTGCAGGGAGATGTTTTGGCTCCTTTTCTATTTGTTATATTGGTCGACTACCTACTGAAGAAGGCCACATCAGAGCTAGATTCGGGAGTCTTAACACATCCTCGTCACTCCAGTAGTCACCTGGCCATGTTGCTAAATGACTAAGATTTCGCTGATGACATTGCTTTGTTGGAATCTTCAATTCCGCGGGCACAGGCCCAGCTAGCCAGAACAGCGGCGGCAGCAGCCGACCTCGGCCTCGTCATTAGCACACCTAAGACAGAGTACATGACTATTAACTGCAACCCCCATCCAACACTTCAAGTGTATGGTGATCCCATCAACCATGTGTCAGATTTCAGATATCTTGACTCTATGATGGCATCTGGTTCAAGCGACCTTAAAAGAAGAAAGTCACTGGCTTGGTGTGCATTTTGGAAGCTGGGACGCCTGTGGAAGAGTCCCAAAATACCCATCTCAACTGATGAAGTTGTTTAACACCACCTGCATTACTATTCTGCGCTATGTGTGCGAGTCATGGGTGATCTCTCAAGACATGGAAAATAAAATCAATGCCTTTGCCACCTCCTGCTACAGAATTATGCTGAATATTAGGCGGATTGATCACATCCCAAACACCTGCACAAAGAACTCTATGGTGATCTTTCTAGCGCAAGTGAAAGAATCAAGAAGAGGCGACTACAGTTTGCTGGACACTGTGTCAGACGTTCTGGGGATGTGATATCAGACCTAGTTCTTTGGAAACCAGTTCATGGCAAAAGAAATGCTGGACAACCGATGTTAAGCTATGTGGATATCCTATGTCAGGACACTGGACAAACACCTGCTGAGATAAAGACCTGCATGGAAGATAGGGGTGTCTAGAGAGCCATCGTTAATGCCCGACAGAAGTCGCCGGAGTGAGTGAGTGATACCTTTAGAGTTATAAGCACATTTATTACCTGGTCAGTTACTTTTTTGATGACTGTATGAATCTATACAGTGTAGATCATCCTCTTTCTCTATCGTTAACATGTTAACTGTCCATGTTTACTCGTTACAGCTTCTACGTCAGCGTTCACTATCAAACGAGTATGACGATAACGGAACACACCGTGATCGTCTGTTGAGTGGCAATCTTTCTCCAACGCTTTCGCCAATTCCATCGTTTTGGGAAATTCCGTGGGAGAATATGATTTTAGAGAACATAATCATAGCAGAGGGCAATTTCGGACAGGTGATGAAGGCTGTTGTGAAGAAAGACGGAGTTGCTCTTGAAGCTGCAGTCAAAGTTTTGAAAGGTAATATCATGACTTTTCAATATCGAATTATACCTTGGAAGGCAAGTCACTGACATGATGACATTCCGATCAAAGTTATACACTTTATGAAGTACGCACATGTTACGTTGCGTTTAGACGATTGTTTTGGATGTTTAATCTGATAATCATCTTAATCGCCAAGCATCGTCTAATAACGATATATTAAACCTAAGATATTCTAGCAAACATTACACAGAAGTTTAATGATAACTACTGATCATTATATCTCTTAATTCATCCGTAGAGGGCGCTAGTGAATCTGATCAGCGTGATTTTATGGGTGAATTAGACATCATGACCAAGGTTGGCCATCACCCAAACATTGTCAATCTTATCGGTGCCTGTGAAAATATGGGTAAGTAAATAGTCGTCTTTGTTGACGATTTTACCTCGAGTTCCTTTCAGCTGATGCAATCCATAAACAGTAAAAGGTATACAAAGACGTTATTCATAATTAGCGCATTTACGTCAAAAGGGCCGTGCTATCCAACTGAGCATGCTCAGAGCAATTAGTGCTCCGAAACGAGGCTAATGATATAGCCAAGACGAGAGTGATGTAGTTTTTCAATGTGGTGAACTTTGCACTAATCATAAAAATGCTTCATACATCTGAGCTGTTCAATAGTTGACCTTACATTCGTGAAATAAACTTGAACGTATACACTCTATTCCTCTAGTTTGAAATGAAATGTTTGCTGGTAACCGACACTATCTAGGAAATTGTAGAAGTTCACAGTTCATTACATAGCAGTAAAAGTACGAGATTGTATGTTTATCGAGTATGTCTCCCTCTTTAGACATGAAATCGCCAATTATTAAAAACGTCTATTAAAGGCATATTATGTGATCTTTTCCAGAGAGCGCCCTCTATTCATGGGGTTTTTTTTAGAAAGTAGATTTTCTTGCAGATTTATATTTCTGATCATAAATCGTGCATACATTCCAAGTTACAGAGCGATACAATTCCTAATTACCTCAAAAGCATGGTTTTAGAGTGAATTTAGAGTGAAAATATAAACTGTCCTGTTATCCCGACAGTTTATTTTCACTCTAAAACCATGATTTTGAAGTAATTAAGAATCGTATCCCCCTGTATAACTGGGAATGTATGTACGATTTATGATCAGAAATGTAAATCTGCAAGAAAATCTGCTCTCTATTTTTTTTTTTCAATGTTGAGGGCGTTATGATCCCTGGAAAGATCACATAATATACCTTTAAACATACAACATATTACCAATCCTTGTAAAAATACCGTTTAATCCAATATTTGTCTCTCTAAGGGATGATGAGACAAGTTACAAGTCTTGCTTATCATATTAGGTTGTGCTAATCATCTGAGTAGTGTACAGTAAATCATGACCAAAAAGAGTTTCGAATCTATTGTTTCTAGAAAGAAACAGCAACACAAGACCAAGGTATATGTTCAGATCACTTTTTGGGGGCTATCATTTTTTTCTTCACATCATGATATTTTGATATCAGAAGAATCCCCATATTTTTCTCATTATGTCTGTAAAATCTTAGGGGCCAGATATGTTCCATTTAGAAATTATAGGCTAAAATGTGGTGAATTACTGTCAAAAGTGGTTAACCACCAAACAGTTTGTGTACAACTCAATGGACAAATGCTTTGTGACCTTGTGCTTTTAAGAATAGAACCATTGAAGATATGCAACTCAAACTTTGGAATGCGACAATTTTAGGGATGACCTTTCATGTAAAATAGAAAACATCAAGTTGAAAATCGGGCCAGAAGTCGTAACATCTACCTTTATCGTTTCTCGACTTAAATTAAGGAGGAAAAAAGAAGAGTACGGAAGTAATACCATAAGCAATACCCTAATGCATTAAACTACTTCTGGGAATTACTATAGCCCATTCTCTAACACGTTTGCCGACTGTCAGGTACTTTTTTCTAAACTAACACTAGCTCATTTATGTTACAGGTATCTTATATGTTGCGACTGAATTCGCCGAACACGGGAATCTTCTCAACTTGTTACGTCAGAGTCGCTGCCTTGAAACAGATGCGACCTACGCCAATAGTGCCAATACGGTGTCATCTCTGTCACATGAACAACTATTGCGATTTGCTGCTGATGTCTCATTGGGAATGCAGCATTTAGCAGAAAAGGGGGTATGTGTGTGAGCCAATTCAATCGATCTTCGTTGCTTACTTTTCTGAAATTAGATTCTGTAAGAAAAAAAATTGCTTCCACAAAAATATATTGCGGAAGTATATGAAAGCTATATCATAAACATGATAATGAACCCTACTAATTGACTATCTGTCGTTTCCGTGTGTGCATTCCTTACAGTGTGTTCATCGTGACTTAGCCGCCCGAAACATTCTGGTGTGTGAGGGTTACGTATGTAAAGTGGCTGATTTTGGTTTGTCCCGTAGTGATGAGGTTTACGTGAAAACTACAGCAGTAAGTACATTACCATGGTTACCAAGAGGAATACTATGATTTTGGGATATTGTATAGTATATGATACTTTTTACCGGTGCACATTATATCATCTGGCCACCTTCTAGTCGTACTCCTAATCAATATTACACGCATTATACGCACTACTCTCAGCCTTAACATGTTAAACTCCCAACTGCTTTCGTACATATTTACAACAGCTGATAACAGGTATGCCATGCCGTTGGACTCGTATTATGGATTAGCAGTCATTGTTTCATAATTATATAAATTTCGGCAATTTTTTTCAGACATTTATTTTCAAATAAATCAATAATCACCCTTTCAACCTTTATGGGATGAACATTACAGAGATTGATATTTCTATAGTGTTTTCAATGGATTTAAAAGCAGATGTAATCTCCTTCTTATTTCCATCATAGGGTCGCCTCCCGGTAAGATGGATGGCTGTTGAATCTCTTAACTATAGCGTCTACACAGTCAAAAGTGATGTGTAAGTATAATTTACGTAGAATATTGTCGTGATTTGTAGGTATGGGGTGGCCCAAAGTTACTACAACTTTTCTTCAACATTACATATTTACGGTACAAAGTATCTCATTCTAAAAATGAAATAAATTTCGGATTAGAAAACACTTCATTTTTTTCCTCAAAATGTAACCCTTTTTAAGGTGCTTTCCAAACCCAAAGACAATTTGGTCGCATAAAATACAATAAAAGCACTTTTGTTCAATTGTGTAATGCTTCTTAAGGTTTTTCTTGAGTAGATCTACAGGATAGATTCATAGTATATAGGTTACATAACATTTTACACAAATTGCATTTGTATTAAATGTTATGATTACTATACAGATCGTAATATAAAGTAGGTGTCAATTTGAAATGATGGGGTTTGACAATATATAGTGGAAACTTTCTCTTTATTCGAGTTCATTCCTTATTATACTAAAAATACTTTTCATAGGCATTTTAATTTACTCGATTAGAAAGTTGAGAAGATTTATGTGTACTTTAGAACACAGATAACTGTTATCATATAAGCATAATAACTTTGAATTCTTGCTCTCTTAGTCCCTACCATGCTTTTTTTCTATACAACGATGTTGATCTTGCTTTACATTTTTTGAGGACCGTTGTAGCAGGAGCCATAGTAAAGTATAGGTAATAGGGCACTCATCTCTACACGCGACACTAGTTTCACGCTTAATTCCGTGTATGTATATGGAGGCTGGACTATGGCTCCAGGGGGACCAGAGCTCGTGCTTAATTGATTCCAGTAACGCACAGTCCAGGAAATGGAAGGTCTTGCACAATTCTTACATGTACGTCAATCGATAATTGGTAAAATTCTAAAACTAGAAGAATGTTTTTTTTACTTATCTGGTAATCCACAATTCAATTGTTTATGTTCCATACTATCTTAAACAGGTGGTCTTTCGGCATACTTCTTTGGGAAATTGTTACACTTGGTAAGTACGTAGTGATTGTATATGAAATATTATCGTCATTAAATCAACCACTCTTGCGTTGCATGTGGATGAGACATTTCTTTGACGACCAACGTGGGGTTTCGATGAAACCTGGATCTGAATTACCCTTATATTATGTCTGACAATTAGAATATGAACACTGGTATCCAATATAGGGTCTTAATTGTATTGAAGTATCTTAAGGCGGCCATGCAACGTTGAGTAGTGGCACCGATTCTGGACTGTAAACCTGGAGTCCGATGTGTACCTCAGTATTCTCTGTCTTACTGCATTCTAGATGCGGTCAAGAATTTCGTATACAAAAAATTGCTTTTGAAATATACCATACCCAAATCAAATCACAAACTGCACATTTCGTCATGTTACCATTGCTATTCTGTTGTCCTGTATTTAATAATTGGACGTAATAGCTTCGAGCCCAATTCACGCTCATTTATTCAATTTCAGGTGGAACACCCTATCCCGGGCTCAGCTGTGCTGAATTATATGAAATGTTACCACTTGGACATCGAATGGCTAAACCCTTGAATTGTGAAGATGACGTGTGAGTAGTGGACAAGTTTGTTATCGCATAGAAATTTGAATTGGACTAATGAAGTAATCTGAGGTTGTAGTTGGGCACAAATACTCATTTGTAGTTTTCGTATATATTCTACCATTTCAAACGCTTATTAGATGTGTAGTCTCCTATATCGATTTGGTCCCCCAATTTTTAAAATGTGACCATTTAGAGGGACTGTGTCATAGTTTAGGGGACTTAATACACTTCTCGAAAAATGATTTCATTAAATAAAAAAGTTAGACTGTTGTGACACACCTTGCCCGTTTCTCTGTTTCTCAATTGACCTCGTTTAAGAGTATTTAAAAATATTACCACCATGCGATAGGTTTTGCGAGAGCCCGGATTGAAAGACAATATCTCGGATTTTATAATCACCTTGTATACATTTATTCACAGATATGAAATCATGCGTCACTGCTGGAGAGATAGACCCCACGATAGACCATCATTTGATCAGCTGTTTGTTGCGTTCTCACGTCTTATTGAGGCCAACCAGGTAAGGGATACAAGCAAATGACGCCGCTACAGTAGCGTATCGTAATTCGCAACAGCACCGCTCACCGCGAAAAGAAAAATATAAATTAACATAATTGATGAACAAAATGATCATAGATTATCTTATGAGCACTGAAATGGTAGCGATACATCGGGCACTAATGCTGCAGATATTGATAATTGCGGTTTAACTTCACGCTTGCTCACGTCTGACAGGGAACGTCATATGATTGTGTCTGGCATACGCAGTTGCGCGTAGACAAGATATGATTGTCACCATAGGATGCTGGGGAACTCAGAACAGACGTTATGTGATACATTCAAGACAAATTTTTATATTCACCACCAATGGATTTATTTATCCGACTTTCACAGGAATCATAACATAACATACCGTATATTTAACAAGAATGCGTTGCAACGTTAATTAACTAGAGCTCAAAACGCGAACCGGTTTTATATCTTATTCTTCCGCAAATGCCTATATTTTGATATTAAAATAAAAGTGTATGGTATGAAGATATACGAAATTGGCCGTTCAATAAACTCCATGGAAAGTTTTCGCACAAACCACGTTGGCAAAATTAGGATGTCACTTATAGGAATAACATTTCGTATCAAAATTCCCTGATTGCTTAGAACTGTTTATTTGCGATACTCAGTGTTGATGTCTAGGGGCGGGAATAAATTGAACTGTTCTGTGAGTGACTCAATTGTCTCTAAAAATTAAATTGTTTCTAATTTTTCCAGACATACGTGAACACCGATCTTCTGAATCGTAAAGAATCCTTCAAGTATGCCGACATCAAATCCGGTGAAGACATGATTCCTGGCATACTTAGTCGTGCAGAAAACGAATTCACTGATCAAGCGTGTGCTATGCCCAGCAATGGATTCGGTCGGCACCCTAGTACTATGTCTCAAAACGATGTCAAACCGAGTATATTTAGTACATCGAGACATCACAGTGCGATGTCACGACAAGATAGTATAAACTCTCAAGACAAAATCACCAGCGCTGAGAGTCTGCGTCATGATATGTCGCGGCAAGACAGTTTGAATTCACGGGGAAATGAGAGTTTGAATAGCGACGTTTTTGCTCCCTCTTTACCCCCAACAACCCCTGTCATTGATGAATCATCAGAGACAACAATACTGCACACAGGACCCGTTGCTGTGTAAACTGAATCTGGTCTCTTCGTTATTTTCCCCATCCCATGTCTAAAACAAGAGATCAAAATGTCTACAATACATGATTATATGAATGTGAATCAAAAGGAACCGTCATGGTAAATGAAGATGAGGAAGTGATATACCAACATTCTTTTGAAATACATTGCAGAAATCCAGAGCTTTCGTTGTGGTAATCCATATCCACGCATGAATATAGGAGAAGCCATGTAGAAATTATTATAGATCCATAATGCTTCCAATGTGTAAAATAAATAATAGATGCGTCACCGGTCGTTGAATGAGTTCATCTGGATTGATATTAAACAGCTGTGGTTTGATTTCGTTTTAGGCAATTCCAGTAAATAGCGAAGATTTTACTCACGTTTTAGTGACGTTTCACAACGCTGGCAGCTTCATCAGACTGGAAATTATGTTGCATTAGATCATTGACTGTTGAATAAAACTTAAATGTGGATAATGTGTGTACGATATACTTGCCCTGGTATCAGGTTCACTTGTTCAGCGTACGCTTGTACACGACTTAAATGTATTAATGCAAGTGGAGATTTTATTCGTGGTGACTGTTGAATCCAACATACATTCATGGATACGATGCTAGATTTTAATTAAGTCCACGACGGAATATAATAACATTGTTTAAGCACGATATATATCTAGTCTAGGATGGGTGTTGCATACGTAGTTGCGCCTTCTATAGATACATGTACATGTATATGAAATATATTGGACAGTCTGTGAAAACGATTTTGAGACCAATTTCAACACCGTAATGAAACCTTGCACTTCCAGTTGTATGACGCAAAAAGCAATCGACATTATTGTTAGATGCAATACAGTAAAAGGAGGAGCGTCTGTCATTGTTCATAAATCCGAAAGTTGAATAGGTATCTATTCTGTCATTTGTAAAAACAATGACGGTATTATAAGTAAGGAAATATAATGAAACAGTAAATAATACGTTTTGAAATATTAGTTTTATAATTTTATACGTTGTATATATATGATTGTAAATAAGCACATTCTTACATTTTAAGGGTTTATTGTCGTCCATCATTTGTTGTTTGTTTACAATTTTGCATCGATGCATGGTTTCCAAATAAGGTTCGCCATCCTATTAATTTGCATATGAAGAGTAGGTTTATCTCAAATCAACAACGCTTTGTTACTGTACTTAAGGTATGGGGGAGTTGTTGAAATCTCTTTATCATACAAACTGACGAAATCTACCAACACACCTATTATTGACAATTTAAATTTGAAATCGCAGCGCATATCCGTTTATTATATTTCTAGATGGGCAATTGGACGTTATCATTCATTTTTGCTATAGCAATTGAAATAGGAAGTGATGTCCAGCCCTTAGAAATGATGGATGATGGATGAGATTGTGATCATTTAATGATACCTATGGAATATGAACATTTAAGTTATCTTATCGAATTTGAAATCTTATAGATTATGATAAATCATAACAATTACCGTTACCGGTCTGTTTGTATATACATGTATATGTAAATACTTTGGGTTAAATATGATGCTACATTTTAGCTTGGTGTTGATGTCCGCATCCTCGCAACTCTTCAACCAATGTTATCCAATAATTTGATACCGTAGCAACACAGTATTATGGGGATCGTCTCTCTATTAACATTTCTGCAATATTTGTCATACATCAAGATTATATTGAGATGTTTTATAATAAAATGATTTTTATAGAATTGTATATTTGTCATTGTGTTACCAAGGTAGAGTTATTATAGTAAATTCATTACTTCATGAATAATCGCGATAGCTGCGTACCAAGTGCGTTCCAATCAAATTAATCGTTAGATGAGAACGCGCACGCCGAACGCGGGTTACTAATAATTGCCCGAAAGTACCGCGCCAAAGTGTTCCATTGTTTTGCTCACTGACCGACCAATCAAATTAACGCCTCACGCCCCTAAACTGAATATTCAATGAGTTATGAGGAAACACGATTAAAGCTTATTTATGATTGGTTGAATGATAAAAATGTTAATGAGGGGATGACCCGACTTGGACTTTTTCAATAACTAAGAAGGGGTGGACAAAATAAACAGAAAACTAATTAATTATTAGCAAGATTATATCGGTACAAATCAACGATTTAGATTAAATATGCATCTTTTTCAGTAATGAATGAGAATAATGACTTCTTAACAACTGTTTTCGTGAATTTGTTTTGAAATCCTCGGGTTTTGTTCTGGTCATTCGGAATTGTCCCTCGGGGGCTGCGCCCCTCGGGACAATTCCTCAGACCAGAACAAAAACCTCTGATTTTAAAACAAATTCACGAAAACAGTTGTTACGCAGTCATTATTCTCTAATTCATTACTCATGAATAATCGTGATACCTGCGTACCAAGTGCGTTCCAATAAAATTAATCGTTAGATGAGAACGCGCAGGTTACTAATAATTGCCCGAAAGTACTGCGCCAAAGTGTTCGATTGTTTTGCTCATTGACCGACCAATCAAATTAACGGCTCACGCCCCTAAACTGAATATTCAACGAGTTATGAGGAAACACGATTAAAGCTTATTTCTTATTGGTTGAATGATAAAAATGTTAATGAGGGGATGACCCGACTTGGATTGTTTCAATAACTAAGAAGGGGTGGACAAAATAAATAGAAAACTAATCAAACTAATTAATTATTAGCAAGATTATATTGGTACAAATCAACGATTTGGATAAATATGCATCTTTTTCAGTAATGAATAAGAAAAATGACTGCTTGTTTTCGTGAACTCCTTGGTGTTACTAACTGTCTGTCTTACGACAATGATAACACAGCGAGACACTATGACACTATGGAGACATTTAACTTGTTTAATGATGAATCCGACAGCCACATGGGCTTAAACATGTTAAATGGAGTGATTTGTTTAGACCTTTTCACATGAGGGGAAGAGCATATAATTTAGTTTGAACATCGTGTATTTCTGTAATAACTCGTTTACATCATGGAAGTTATACTTCCATGTTTACACTCACACTTCAAAATAACTTGGTATAGAATACCCAAATCCAGACAATAATGAGTATTCGTTCATCCAATAGTCTTAGCTATAGGATAATTCTTGCTCCGGTTTGTTAAATATATTAGTAAAGTAATTTTGAGCCATAAATATGTGATTTTTTTATGAGTCGTAAATCAATCATGTCTATCAATATTGGACGACGCATCTGCTTTCAAAGTTTTCCGTCCGGTGTGATGTTTCCACTTGCTGTATGCAGGAACGTTTAGACACAATAATTTACCGAAACCGCACATTCTCACCCAAACTGCAGATGGAAAAATAATGGTATATATATGGTTATAGCAGCTATAATTAATGTTTTGAATATTTTAACCATGGAAGCGAGGAGCGTACATACAGGAAGTACAAAGGGGCGTTTGTGTGTTTTGGAACCTCCCTTAATACTCGCCTAATAGGATAAAATGTTTGTTATCACCTATACTAGTCATGTTAGGAGCCATAGGCTCTGGATATCGTGTTACTAGTTTGGGCTATGTTATGTTTATCAAAATTACATAGCCCCCGCCCCTCCCCTACAGCTCAAACTAAAATGACATAACGCTTAACCAGTAGCTTTTTACATTGCCCCCCCCCCCCCCCCCCCCCCCCCTCCCGCAAAAGAGAGGCCTACTGCTGTGCTCTTTATATTCTCTTGCGAATAATACCCTTAACAACTATTCTTCATAAGTATCTGCTGTGGGTATATTGGGGAATACTACCATGCGCATAACATAAATTCGCAAGAGAATCGTAAGAGCAGCCGCTTATGTACCTGTCATAGAAGTTCTAAAGATTTCAGAAAATATCTCACCTCATATCACCTTAAAATAAACATGATAAAGATTCACTCAGTCATAGTGAGGTAGAATGCCTTGATACGATATACGGTCGGATAGTCCTGGTATTAGGTCTTGCCGTGATGATACTGATAGCTTTCTGACGTATAAACCGCTCCCATGTTATCAACCTGCAAATTACCGAAAGTCACATAGCCACATCAACAAAAATAACATTTTACCAATAAAACTTAGTTAGAAAGAATCCATGACTGTTTCCTAAGTGTTGTTTAAAAATAAAAGATGACCATGGATTAATGGCTGAATGAGCTCAAGTGGTCGAAGACAAAAACTGCCCTTCTCAAAAGCCACAAGCTATTATAAAATCCGCTCACTGTGCTAAGCTCTGAGCCAAGAAGGGGATTTACATGGCTGAATGATCATGAATTGATTACACATTAGAGTAATGTTCACTTGGTGGGTCCATTTGAGCTCATTCAGCCATGAAGTCATGGACATCTTTCATTTTCAAACAACACTTAGGAAACAGTCAGGATTATTTCTAAGTAAGTTTTATTGGTAAAATGTTTTACCTTACGATGTTATGACGAACTGTTGAGAGGGGGGACTTATTTTTGTTGATGTGTTTGTTATGTGCGTTTGTTATAATATAGTGATTCGGGTATCACGACCTGTATTCCTTTGAAGATGGCTGAGCTGGAGATCCCAAGCTCATCTCTGAATGCCCAGAAGGGTCTTCATCCGTCCGCAATTCTTTGATGCTGTCTGGCCAGCCATCGTTGATAATCTGCCATACCTGCCTTAGGACAGGGTCTCGGGTAGGTTCCGTTTGTATTTTCTGTTGTTTTATTCGCGCCGAGTTTATACTATAGGTCAACGTTGATCACATGCTATCATCTTCATGGCTCTCCGCGATCTCGATCGCATCCACACCAACATCAAGTGGCTCTTCGATGTTGTTGTCGGGGTTAGGAAGTCTGCTTAGAACATCAGCCAGAATCATAGTACTGCCGGGATTGTATTTGACATCAAAGTCGTATCCTAGCAGCTTCACGAATAGACGTTGCAGTTCAAGTGGGGCATTAGCTAACGGCTTGCACCAGATCATTTCTAGAGGTTTATGATCTGTCATTAAGGTGAATCTCTTGACGAAGAGATATGAGTGTAGCCTACGTGTTCCAATACCATGGCCAGCGTTTCTCTTTCGACATCTTGGCTAATATGTTGAGACCGAAGGGAAGTCGTCTGAAGCAATAGCGGCCAAATGGCGTTCGGAATGTAGTCAACTCTTGTGACGTCTCTTCCAGGTGCACAGACCAATAGCCTGCCTTGGCATCCAGTTTGCTGAAATACTTCGCATGCGCAAATTCTGGATTCAGCTCTTAAAAGAGTTGTTAGGTATTTTGGGATCTAGACAGATACGAAGTGATCCATCTTTTTCAGGACCGACGTGATGGAACTGGCTTGATATGTATGCTGCACTTTCTTGGTGCGTCTATGTATGGCTTTGCATCTGGTTTCAGATGAATATTGGCGGTTTCCTTGAAATTGCCGATCTTATCAAAGCAGTCAGGAAACTCGCGCATAAGGTCTTCTACCGACTGGATGGGTTGTGGTGTAGATATTACCTCATCAATTAAATTGATGGTCATGATCTTAAGCTTCTTGATGGTGCGTAGACCCATCACTGCAGGTCTATCAACGTCCACGACATAGAATCTCTCAGTTGACCATGGCTGCTACGTGCCATACCTGCACGTCCGGATTACACGTGTTGGTATCTGTGTGCCATTATACATGTTATATGCGTGTAGAGTGTCGTTGGTCTGTTTGTATATTTCATGTATTTAGGCAAATTGTGTTATTAATGGTGCAGGTTTCTGTGAACAACCATTAGTAGGGTCATAATCTTGGATTCCGTGACCATTTTCTCAATACTTTTGAGAGGGACATAGGAGCTCATTTTCTTCTAAAATTGTTCTAGTTGACAAATTCACCAAGAAACCAAGGTATTGAGAAAATGGTCACGGAATCCAAGATTATGACCCTACTACATAACCTTTAACATGTTTAACCCTCACATTAAAGAGAGAGGATGTTATAATATGGTCCCTTAACTATGGCAACCCCCCCCCCCCCCCCCTACAGATTTGTGGTCAAAAATTTAAAAACTAAACATTTTTATGTCAAAACTTAAAACCCTACCTAGAGAAGTGTCTTAAGATGATGTTGGTGCAATTTCAGCATTTGTTACCAAAACTGATTTTGCTACGTTAGCAGCCAATTTCGAGCCAAAAAAGTTGAACTAAAAATGGATTCTCCGACTCATTTCCTTTCCTAAAATTAGGCATAGCACAATGCACACACACAGAGTCTGCCACTGGGAGCATTACACCAGTGAACAACAACATATGAAGAGCTGTGTTGCATAAAGGCCTACATCCACTTCTACCTGTTACTCATTTTGCATTATTGAATGGATGGCTATTCACGATGTGGAATGTGGTTTTGTATTGTTGCCTCAATTGGCGTGCATGAATGCACTAATCCAAGTCATGAAGACAGCCATACAATATTTGGATTAACTAATCATGCAAAATGAGTAACATGTAGGAGTGGTCTGTAAGCCCTTATGCAAAACAATCTTTTCATATAATGTATGCAGCTCCACTTTGAAAAACATCCCTATATAAAATTAATTATCCTCACATGAGGCACTCCCTGTAGGGCAGTGAGCTTGCCATATATGGTAGTCATGACCTTGGACTATAACCTTGATCCAGGTATAAATACTTATCATCAGGTTTTTTAGTTATGACTGTTTTGACCAATTTTTGAAATTGGCTCTGAACTTGAATATATTGGGCCGATTTAAATAAACCTAACCTGAGATATTGTACTAAACACTTCAATCAATTTAGTGATATGCTCAGTTTTTGCATCCTTTGAGTGCCTCGTGTGAGGAAAAGACTGAGAATTTAAATATGGGTATTTAAGAAATGGAAAAGCTTGTTTAATTTCTAAATCCATCAATATTTGTCAATCAAATTGGGTATACATGTTATATATCTATTACCGATCACTCTTATGATGAGAAAAAAATTGTCGGACATTGCTCATTTGCATATCAATGACTTGAATAGATAATTAGCTAATTTGCATATTTAATGAGCTTATGAAACTAAATTATAGTTTAAAAGATTGGGTATCGTACAGTTAGCCATAATACCAAGTTTGATTGCAATACACCATTCACATCTGGATTTATAACATTTACGCATATTAATTAGCTGGACTTAGGGCGTGTTCTCACTGTGCGAATGTGGACTCATACCTAGGTGCGAGTCTACATGCATAACAGTGATGTTGTGTTCTCATTGTGCGATTAAAATACATCAAAATACCGATGTGGTATCGAGTCCACTTACCCGGATGTTACTTGTTTACAAGTTTAAGCGAGTGCGCCGTGCGTACTTACTGCGTAAATACCACGCGTGCATGACATTTGGCCGCGTGAAATTGCATTTTGAAGCGCGCGGTGGACGGCGGCGCAGTCTGACGCAGCGCAACACGCTTGTTTTTGTGGAACAAGTGGTACGAGTCCACATACGATAAGTAAAACGCGTTCTCACTAGCGATTTTGATACCACGTCCTAGGTGCGAGACTATCTCTTCGAGTAGGTTTCGACCCTACATCGTTGATGTAGGTCGAACCCCCTTATTTCGCGTTCCCACTAGGCTTGGAAGTGGGTTCGATGTAGCATCGAGTCCACGTCCTGGTATCAAACAGCCACAGTGGGAACGCGCCCTTAGTCACTTTTTTGATTGCAGTCAGTAAATCTGGTCAAAATGACCAATTTCACTAGGTTATTTTAGCTTAATGCAATATAATTTTACCATATTTTTTAATTTAACATGGTATATAGATATTCAATTGTTAAAGAAATATGTGTAAATGGTGTTTTTAATTAGGCCTATACATTATTAACAAATTGAGCTCTCTAAATCCTGATAAATTATATTTGTGGGCATTGTTACTGTTTTGGCAGGTTTTCGGCCATTTTCCGAGTGTCTCAAAACACCGTACCACAAGAATGCATTGACCGATTGTCATAATTCTTTTTGGAAAATAAATCTTTCATTGCAATCTTTCATTTGAATCCAATTTTGTACATGTCTCAATCATTTGAATGTTATGTGTGCTATGCCTACTAAAATGTATATCTACTTTATGCACATCACATTAAATAGTTTAAAAGTTACAGCGCTTGATAAAAGTTCATGGTTTTTTGGGGATGCAGCCCCCTCTTTAATTAAGGGCAGAACGAATCACATGCAATTAATTTGAATTAAAACGACGTTTAGGTCCAGCAGCACAGTTTGTACTGAATTGATTACCTGGTAGCGTTTGGTCCGGATGAGCGCTCCTCTGATTTGCCAAATTCTTCAGAAGTAGACATGATACTGAGAAAAAAATGAACATGTTGATTGGTTGATAATACACAATGATAATGCGTTGTGGAATATCCCTATCCAAGGTAATCTGATTGCCAAATGAGAGTCGTTTTGCAAAGGAATTTATTTGTTACATTTCTAACATGTTTACATTGTGTTAATACCAAGATGAAGAAAAATCATAGAGTGAGTTAGTTAGTTAGTTAGTTAGTTAGTTAGTTAGTTAGTTAGTTAGTTAGTTAGTTAGTTAGTTAGTTAGTTAGTTAGTTAGTTAGTTAGTTAGTTAGTTAGTTAGTTAGTTAGTTAGTTAGTTAGTTAGTTAGTTAGTTGGCTAGTTGGCTAGTTAGTTAGTTAGTCAGTTAGTTAGTTAGTTAGTTAACTAAGTAACTAACATAGTTAGTTAACTAACTATCATTAGTTAGTTAACTAACTAATGTTCCTTATAAATATGTTTATAAGGAACTTATTCAAATGTTTCCTTTTCTATATTACCCTATTGATTTCAGCCATATTCTGTAGACTTGCTCTGACGACGGTACACTAATGACACCCGTGCACTCAGGGTCATTTTCACGGAATAACAGCCTCAAGCGATGGACTTCTCTAGGCTGTAGCAATTTCAGTAAGGCATTCTGGTGTAAAACAATCAAATATAGTTATGTACAATTAGTTCATTACTTAAGAGTCAGTCTGTGTAATTTTTTAGAATTGATTCTATCCTTCAAATAATAGATTTTTCTCATAGCTTGTGTATTGGTAGGCCCTTGGGCACTAACAACTAGGGTGACTTTCAAAAAATAAAAAATCGACTCGTTGCCATGGTAACCCACCAAAAACCAATTTGGGCCATTTTGGACCATATTTGCCCTGAAATTTACTCAAAATTGTCTTATGTCAAGAACTCACTGTACCAAAACGGAATAATACTGGAACCTTCCAATACAATCATCTCAAAGGACAACTCTTCCCCTACTGACTGCATCATTTAAAGGTAAATATCTTACTCCTAAAGGTAAATGCCAAGTATTTAAAGGTTGCTTGTTTTCAGTTTTGAAATAAAGGCGATTTTTGACCAAATGTATTACCTTAAAATTAATTCTGCCAGGGGTGCCAGAAATTAGTCTTTGCTGGTGTAAGTAGTTAAATGTATTGCCCTTCCAAATCTGTAAAAAGTAGCTTGGGCAAATGATATTCCTTAGTACAGTGTTGCCAGGAACAACAGCCTTTTTGAAATCTGAGCATTTTGACTAAATAAGCCTTTTAACCCTATTTGTTATAAAAGCATGTGTTTTTTCAATGATATTCAATTAAAACATATTCTAATAACTCAGTTACATTCTTGTGGTTGATTGCAAAGGGTAATCTGTAATAACAATTCGACCTGTTGCCATGGTAACAACCAAAAACCAATTTTGGCAATTTTGGACCAAATTTGCCCTGAAATATACTTAAAATTATCGTATGTCAAGAACTGACCATACCAAAACAGAATAATACTGGAACCTTAGAATACAATCATATCAAAGGACACCTCTTCCCCTACTGACTGCATCATTTAAGGGTGAATATTTTATTCTTAAAGGTAAATGCTAAGTATTTAAAGGTTGCCTATTTTCAGTTTTGAAAATCAAGGTGATTTTTGACCAAAAGTATTGCCTTAAAAATCTTCTTTTCAGGGGTGCCAGAAATATGTCCTTGCTGGTGTAAGTAGTTCGATGTATTGCCCATTCAGATCGGTAAAAGGTAGCTTGGGCAAATGATATTCCTAAGTACAGTGTTGCCAGAAACAACAGCCATTTTTAAATCTAAGCATTTTTTACTAAATAAGGCTTTTTAACACTATTTGTGTTTTTCCAATGATCTTCAATCAAAACATATTCTAATGACTCAGTAAACTTTTTTTGTGGTTGATTGCAAAGGGTTATCTGTAATAACAATTCGACCTGTTGCCATGGTAACAACCAAAAAACCATTTTTGCCATTTTGGACCAAATTTGCCATGAAATGTACTCAAAATTATCTTATGTCAAGAACTGAAACCAAAACAGAATAATACTGAAACCTTAGAATACAATCACCTCAAAGGACAACTCTTCCCCTACTGACTGCATCATTTAAGGGTGAATATCTTATTCTAAAGGTAAATGCTAAGTATTGAAAGATTGCCTATTTTCAGTTTTGAAAATCAAGGTGATTTTTGACCAAAAGTATTGCTTACAAATCTCCTTTTCAGGGGTGCCAGAAATATGTCCTTGCTGGTGTAAATAGTCGATGTATTGCCCATTCAGATCTGTAAAAAGTAGCTTGGGTAAATGATATTCCTAAGTACAGTGTTACCAGAAACAACAGCCATTTTGAAATCAAAGAATTTTTGCTAAATAAGGCTCTTTAACCGTATTTGTTATAAAAGCATGTGTTTTCAATGATATTCAATCAAAACATATTATAATAACTCAGTAAACTTTTTTTGGGGTTGATTGTAAAGGGTTATCTGTAATAACAATTCGACCTGTTGCCATGGTAACAACCAAAAAACCATTTTTGCCATTTTGGACCAAATTTGCCATGAAATGTACTCAAAATTATCTTATGTCAAGAACTGAAACCAAAACAGAATAATACTGAAACCTTAGAATACAATCACCTCAAAGGACAACTCTTCCCCTACTGACTGCATCATTTAAGGGTGAATATCTTATTCTAAAGGTAAATGCTAAGTATTGAAAGATTGCCTATTTTCAGTTTTGAAAATCAAGGTGATTTTTGACCAAAAGTATTGCTTAAAAATCTCCTTTTCAGGGGTGCCAGAAATATGTCCTTGCTGGTGTAAATAGTCGATGTATTGCCCATTCAGATCTGTAAAAAGTAGCTTGGGTAAATGATATTCCTAAGTACAGTAGTTACCAGAAACAACAGCCATTTTGAAATCAAAGCATTTTTGCTAAATAAGGCTCTTTAACCGTATTTGTTATAAAAGCATGTGTTTTCAATGATATTCAATCAAAACATATTCTAATAACTCAGTAAACTTTTTTGGGTTGATTGCAAAGGGTAATCTGTAATTACAATTCGACCTGTTGCCATGGTAACAACCCAAAAACAATTTTGGACCAAATTTGCCATGAAATGTACTCAAAATTATCTTATGTCAAGAACTGACCATACCAAAACAGAATAATACTGGAACCTTAGAATACAATCATCTCAAAGGACACCTCTTCCCCTACTGACTGCATCATTTAAGGGTGAATCTTATTCTTAAAGGTAAATGCTAAGTATTTTTAAAAGGTTGCCTATTTTCAGTTTTGAAAATCAAGGTGATTTTTGACCAAAAGTATTGCCTTAAAAATCTCCTTTTCAGAGGTGCCAGAAATATGTCCTTGCTGGTGTAAGTAGTTCGATGTATTGCCCATGCAGATCTATAAAAAGTAGCTTGGGCAAATGATATTCCTAAGTACAGTGTTGCCAGGAACAACAGCCATTTTTAAATCTAAGCATATTTACTAAATATGGCTTTTGAACCCTATCTGTTATAGCTTATAAAGCATGTGTTTTTCAATGATATTCAATCAAAACATACTCTAATAACTCTGTTACATTATTGGGGTTGTTTGCAAAGGGTTATCTGTAATGAAAATGTGACCTGTTGCCACGGTAACAACCAAAAACATCTTACTCTTAAAGGTAAATGCTAAGTATTTAAAGGTTGCCTATTTTCAGTTTTGAAAAAAAGAAGCGATTTTTGACCAAAAGTATTGCCTTAAAAATCCCTCTTCCAGCTAGTAGCAGTTACATGTATTGCCCTTTCAAATCTGTAAACAGTAGCTTGGGCAAATGATAAGTACGGTGTCGCCAGGCGCAACAGCCTTGTTAAAATCTGAGCATTTTGACTAAATATGCCTTTTCAAACAATATTTGTTATGAAAGCATGTGTTTTTTCAATGCTATTCAATCAAAACATATTCTATTAACTCGGTTACATTCTTGTGGTTGTTTTCAAAGAGTAATATGAAAAAGAGTGTTGCCTGGGTTAGTGGATAACACCCAATTTCATAAACATAGACTGTACATAAATCCAGCAGCATCCAGCTAAACCTATGAAAATCAGTGTTGACAAAATAACATGTTTGCTAGTGTGAGCAGCTGAAATTACAACCTTTCTTGTGAACAGTATATAGCATGCAGACAAGTGACGAAGTAGTATCTAGTGTTGCCAGAAAAAAATGTTTTTGGAATATACAGACAGGTATAGGCATAATACTGAATATACATAACAGGTATATGTATGGTAAACATGTTCACAACACATTGATAATGAAAGGTTCAAAAGCCTTATTTAGTAAAAAGGCTTAGATTTAAAATGGCTGTTGTTCCTGGCAACACTGTACTTAGGAATATCATTTGCCCAAGCTTTTCTTTACAGATCTGAATGGGCAATACATCGAACATATTACTGGCACCCCTGAAAAGGAGATTTTTAAGGCAATACTTTTGGTCAAAAATCACCTTGATTATCAAAACTGAAAATAGGCAACCTTTCAATACTTAGTATTTACCTTTAAGAATAAGATATTCACCCTTAAATGATGCAGTCAGTAGGGGAAGAGGTGTCCTTTGAGGTGATTGTATTCTAAGGTTTCAGTATTATTCTGTTTTGGTTTCAGTTCTTGACATAAGATAATTTGAGTACATTTCATGGCAAATTTGGTCAAAAATGGCAAAAATGTTTTTTTGGTTGTTACCATGGCAACAGGTCGAATTGTTATTACAGATAACCCTTTGCAATCAACCCAAAAAAAAGTTTACTGAGTCATTAGAATATGTTTTGATTGAAGATCATTGGAAAAACACATGCTTTTATAACAAATAGTGTTAAAAAGCCTTATTTAGTAAAAATTGCTTAGATTTAAAAATGGCTGTTGTTTCTGGCAACACTGTACTTAGGAATATCATTTGCCCAAGCTACCTTTTACCGATCTGAATGGGCAATACATCGAACTACTTTCACCAGCAAGGACATATTTCTGGCACCCCTGAAAAGAAGATTTTTAAGGCAATACTTTTGGTCAAAAATCACCTTGATTTTCAAAACTGAAAATAGGCAACCTTTAAATACTTAGCATTTACCTTTAAGAATAAGATATTCACCCTTAAATAATGCAGTCAGTAGGGGAAGAGGAGTCCTTTGATATGATTGTATTCTAAGGTTCCAGTATTATTCTGTTTTGGTATGGTCAGTTCTTGACATACGATAATTTTAAGTATATTTCAGGGCAAATTTGGTCCAAAATGGCCAAAATTGGTTTTTGGTTGTTACCATGGCAACAGGTCGAATTGTTATTATAGATTACCCTTTGCAATCAACCACAAGAATGTAACTGAGTTATTAGAATATGTTTTAATTGAATATCATTTAAAAAACACATGCTTTTATAACAAATAGGGTTAAAAGGCTTATTTAGTCAAAATGCTCAGATTTCAAAAAGGCTGTTGTTCCTGGCAACACTGTACTTAGGAATATCATTTGCCCAAGCTACTTTTTACAGATTTGGAAGGGCAATACATTTAACTACTCACACCAGCAAAGACAAATTTCTGGCACCCCTGGCAGAATTAATTTTAAGGTAATACATTTGGTCAAAAATCGCCTTTATTTCAAAACTGAAAACAAGCAACCTTTAAATACTTGGCATTTACCTTTAGGAGTAAGATATTTACCTTTAAATGATGCAGTCAGTAGGGAAAGAGTTGTCCTTTGAGATGATTGTATTGGAAGATTCCAGTATTATTCCGTTTTGGTACAGTGAGTTCTTGACATAAGACAATTTTGAGTAAATTTCAGGGCAAATATGGTCCAAAATGGCCCAAATTGGTTTTTGGTGGGTTACCATGGCAACGAGTCGATTTTTTATTTTTTGAAAGTCACCCTAGTTGTTAGTGCCCATGGGCCTACCAATACACAAGCTATGAGAAAAATCTATTATTTGAAGGATAGAATCAATTCTAAAAAATTACACAGACTGACTCTTAAACTTTGCATGCGACACATATATGACGCGTACGTTACGAAAATATATTAATTTACTCTATGAGCTTACAATCAAATGCAAAACATATCGATTTGACTAACAGTAATTTGGTATAAGCTTGGCGTGGAGAAAAGACACACTGATCGCTATTAACAGCGGTGTTATTTACCTGCGGTTGCTTTTTTAGGTAAGTGATGGCCTCTTCCATGATATAATCATTCCACGTTACCCTGCCGTCGTTGTCATGATCATACTCTAGAAACTTGAAATCAAAAATTACAATTAATCATCGTGAATCAAATGAACATCATATACATATATAAATATTAGCAACATAACTATACAGGGTGACCCAAAAAAATGTTAACACTCCGGGCACATAAGATATCTTAAACGGATAGGATCGAACACACGGGTCTAATCTTGATGTATTATGAAAGCTGAGTAAATAAGCTTTCATTTGCATTTTATTGCGTTCCAATTGGTTATTTAGAACGGGAGATATGCTTCAGCAAACATGAGGAAGCAAAATCGGCTTGGTCCAATCCTCTCAGTATGAAAGTAAAGCTTTTAAAATGCACGAAGCAAGAAGCAACATGATTAAGTCACACACACACATCGGTTAATTTCTTCTTTGTCCTTTTCAACGCATTCTTTCTATTCTTTTCAAGCTTAAATTGATTTATGGTTAATTTCAGTGCAATACTAGTTTTATTTCAGTGCAATATTAGTTAATTTATTTAATTGGATGGACCATTTCAACAAAGAACATGAAATGTTTCAATTCAATTTTAAAGACTGCTTTACTGACAGCTACCCATTGCACATGGAAAAATCATGTTGCTTCTTGCTTCGTGCATTTTAAAAGCTTTACTTTCATACTGAGAGGATTGGACCAAGCCGATTTTGCTTCCTCATGTTTGCTGAAGCATATCTCCCGTTCTAAATAACCAATTGGAACGCAATAAAATGCAAATGAAAGCTTATTTAATCAGCTTTCATAATACATCAAGATTAGGCCCGTGTGTTCCTGTCCTTTTAAAATATCTTATGTGCCCGGAGTGTTAACATTTTTTGGGTCACCCTGTACAACATCATGGTTATCCCTATGTATAAGCACAAAATCAAAACTATATTTGTCAATAGGATGGAAGACTGGTTTCTACGTCATTAGATGTTACTATAGATTCAGCTTCGGTCCGGCAATCGGTCGATGATATCAAACAAACACATTGAGATAATTACAGTAACCATGGCAACCTGTCCGCATCATCGGCAATAATCTCAATTCCAGTCCATCACTCGTTGAAAACCCCGTCCTCGTGGTCACAGCTGGCTTCAGAATAGGAAAACTCAGTCGTCTTCACAATTTATGTTACCCCGCGCGCGAATTTATTAACCGTATACAGGGTGTCTCAAAAAAAACCGTGCACGTGTTTACCCAGCTTATTGACCGTGAACTTATAGAAGTTGGTGTAACAATTGTATACATATTGATAGCTATAACGGTTAGCTTTCATATTCCGTTCATTTCATCTGATTTGGTTTCGTCAATCTTCAGATATGACCAATTAACTAAAGCTACCTAAAGTCGACGTTGTGCCACTTTACAGTTTGCAATGAATAAAAAGGGTTACTCCGGAGAGGGGGGTTGTTACCACCGGGGTTACCACCCTCTAAAAAAAATCCAATCCGAAATGCAGAGTATGCTTATTTGGGTACCATGTTATAGCTACAGGTTCCCTCTATCTATACATACTAAAACAAGTACAAACATCCCACGCATGACGTCACAATGACGTCACCAAACATGGCCGACCTCAAAATCCCGCCGTATTCGCTGGACAGTGAAATATCATAGAAATCTTCGTCAAAAAAGTTCTAAATATCGGAATTTCACCCGGTTTTTTGCTTATAAGTGATGGAAATGGTGTTTCTAACATAGGCCCATGCTAAAATATTTCAGGAACACACAATAAAAATATTTTTCAAAATGGCGATTTAAAAAGAAAATGTAAGGTGGCAACCAGCCTTCTACTATCGGACTTTGACGGCTTACCCTACCCCCGGGTAAGGTGGCAGCCTCAATTTGTTTTCGTCAAAAAGCGATTACCTAGACGCCCTAGGTCACTGTTTTTTGCGTTCTAGCGCAATCGGCGATCACCCTCCCTTAAGGAACGATTTTTTTTCTTCTTTTTAATTTTCACTTTTTTTCTCTAATTTTACCCTGATTAACCCTTACAGCCCCAGATCCCATGAAATCCCATTTCCCAGCATCCTGGTTCCGCGTGGCGCTGAGGTTTTTGTGTGAAATAATGGCCCCGGGCTATATAGCTGGGCGAATACACTCGCCCAGCACAGCTTCCCCCGTGGCGCAGTTGGTAGAGTGTCCGCCCGCCAACCGAGAGGTCGTGGGTTCAAACCCCGGGGCGTGGCACCTCTTGTTGTGTGTGCTTTTTTCGCTTGAAAAAAATGTCGTTGGAAAATCCACCGGGTGGGTTAGGGTTAAGAGGACTAGGGTTTTAATGCTTATCTTAAACATTCTTTTCGTAAAAGTGGCACAACTTCGATTTTAGGTAGCTTTAGTTAATTGATCATATCTCAGGATTGACAAAACCAAATTAGATGAAATAAACGGTATATGAAAGCTAAGTGATTGGTCTATCAATATGTGTACAATTGTTACACCAAATTCTAGAAGTTCATGGTCAATAAGTTGGGTAAACACGTGCACGGGTTTTTTTTAGACACCCTGTACATGAAAATGTATTGCTGTACATTGTACATGTGTTATGCGCTTTACTCCGTCAGGTATCAAATGTTCTTTACGGTAACGAACATCGCACCCGCGCATCAAAGGATTCTCTGATGAACAGTTCAGCAGAAGACAGGTCACCAATTACGTTGATTTCGCACTATTAAGACTTTCGGCGGGATTTCGGGTGCATTCGTATGGATGGCAGTGCGTTTAAAACCAAGCATTAGGGGGCCTATATGGTAGAGAAATAATTATCTAATGTATATTGACCAGTTTAATTGAGCGCATAATAAGAACTGCACATCCCCAACCTGTGATTATTTGAAATTCGCGCCCGGTTGTCTGTGTCGAAAGTGCTGACGGGATAGCCATGCCCAATTTTGTGACGTCATCGTTACTAAAACCGCCTCATCAGCAAAAAGTCACTGCACGTAATCACGCAGGAATTCAATGCATAAATCGTAAACATCAATACCTGAAACAGAGATGTGGAAATCTCGCAACTGTTTCGTCACAGCTTCGATCAATATGGCGACGTCCATATACAGGTGATTTTTTCTTCTTTCTAAAGCCGATTTTGTCTTACAAAAACTTTAACCTACGGATGTGGTCTGTATAATAATACACAGATAGTCAATGCTGCATAGCCTATCTGAGCGCTAGCATTCCATGGTAAGTAGGGGAAGGTGGGGTAATGGCGGACACATTTTGTCAGAGAGGTATAACACACATATAATACGTCATATAACAATAAAAATCATGTAAACACAAAGCACTGTGATGGTTCTACCTTTTATCAAGTTTTTATCAACTCATCATTTTGAAATTCGAAGCTACGACGCAATAAAAAAATGGCGTCGTCCGGCATTACCCCACACTCTGGGGATAATCCCGGACCGTATTTTTCAATGGCAGCCCTCTTTTTATTGGAATACAGTATTTCAATGGGAGTTAAAAAATACCCTTTTTAAAATTGTAGCAGAAATCAAAGAACAATGTCACATATTTATATGGTCAACAACTATTACCGATTTATGATGTTAAATTGACCACGCCCATATTGGTTACCATGGAAACGGTACATGTCCGGGATTACCCCAATCCATGTACAATGTATGGGCACATCCTCTCTTATTATTATGCTCATCATAGTGACTCCGAATTCATTTCTTTTTTATCAGAAGGTATCATACATTAAATAAAAAAATAATAAGACTTTGTTTTCCTTGATGTAGAAATACCAGGTTCAAAGAGAAAGTAATGCACCAAAATATCAACTTGCCCAAAAAGTGATTTTTGTAATTCTCGCGAGAATTTGCGAGACAACCAATTCATTTAGGCTTTGTGTGGAATAAGGAATAAGCGATGCCTACCTTGCGTTGAATTTCCCTGTCAGTGATGCTGGTGTTATTTAATCTTTCGATCCTCATATAATCTTCCAAAGTCATGCTCGACCCTGCGAAAACAATTACAAAGTCAATAATAAGATGTAGTAACACCTGAAAATTCTAGGTAATTAATTCTTGTGTTGAGATCGAAAGTTTAACCAGACTTGCAAGGTATCAAATTAAAGGTAAAGATGTGCTCAAAACAAAGGTCTGAGCAGATAATTCAATATCCCTTTAGTATTTAAAATATTTTCCTTCAAACATTTGCTATATTTTCAAAAACCACAAATGGTGTTTTTGTATTTTTCTCATGAATTAAACATGCAATAAACACTATAATTAAAGAGAAAGTTGTTTATGGTTAGCCACACAAATCTGTCAAGCCATTCGTTAACATGTTTGCTGTGTAAATAATTTATGCGCGTAATTATTCCATTGATTAGGCGAATAGAATAATTTTGAACCACTTTTTGTATGCCCACTTAAGTTATGTAAGGTTTCAAATGAATCCTTAAATTATGCTTAATCAAATGGTCAAGCCACATTTCTCAATTTCATTTGTCTTTTTCTGTAATATTAATCAACACTCTATAGATACATTAATTTTGCAACTTTCTTACAATAACAATGTATTTCATACAACTGTACAATAACTGTGCACAGACTTGGCAAAGGTCTAATAATATTTGTCCAGCCATGCACGTAAACAATAGAAGCAATCTTCAAGGAAGGGCATGCTCACGCGCGCTAAGGGACCAATGTTTTGAAATCCGCGCTACAAGAGATTCGAGTGCCATTCAGCAGTGTGCAGTCAAGGGTTTTAAGCATAATGGTGTATATTACTTTAGGTGACCGTGTGCTGACATGCAAGCCTGTTATACAGGTACCATCATAAAGACCTGTAGTAAGTCTAAATAGTCAAGGCCATAAAAGCTAGTAGCCAGTAGCTGGTTGGATTAGCGTGTATGGATAATCAAGTATTGACCAATCCGAAATCAGGTTTAATAAGAAAAGGAACAATGCTGATAATCATACAAAGACAACACAGAGAACTTTAAAACAATGCCATTTTGATTATATATGATACACATACTTAGGATTGGAATGTTCATGGTTGTACAACACTCAGGAGGCACTATATTTATAATTCAATATTTGGTAATTTATGTTCTGTTGCACTGTATAGTCCGGATAGCACTTTGGACAGTTTAATAAGAAGTTTCTGTCAAAGAAAATTACTCAATCAACTCACTTGTTGATAGGTTATCCTAAAGAAATAATTTACTTGGCCTCTACGCTTACGGTGAAGCTTGGTCTACTTACTCCCAGTTCTGTCATATAAATCAAACTTCTCCATGAGTTCTGATACGTCACCAATCGATAAGAGATCGGCTAAATTTTCCTGAGAATAAGAGACACACTTTATCAGGTTAATTAATTTGCATTTCCCTCCAATATTTACCCTTAACTTGGTTATATTATAACCCCCATTTTCGCTAATTCCTATTAATTCCTTATACATAGGCCTACTCTAGAAGAAAATCTGCAAAAGTCTGCAAGGTATTGACCTACGTGGGATAGATTAAGAAGAATTCACTTTTGCGTGAAAGCAGCTGATGGCAGTTATGAGCACGTCTACTGTAACGGAAGACGCGGGTTCGAATCCGTTAACAGTTCTTCATAATTAACTTTGTTAGTTCGAGTCCCACTGCAGCCAACTTGATGCGTCCTTGAGCAAAACGCTTTACCGCACTTGCCTCTCCATCTAGTGTTAAAATGGGGAGCTGTTTGGAGATATTAAATGACAATCTAAAGTGTCTGATAAGATAATGCGCAATTATCAGTATTTTGTAAAATATGCAGCCACTTGCTTTTAACGAACTGATTCGGATGTATCCTAGTATCAGTGGATGGTACACACACTTCGAGCGTATTCAAAAATGCGCAACATAAAAACTGACATTTAACATTTATATTAACTTTATATTTCTGGCGGGCATTGTGGTATTATTCCACCAGCCATTTTAATCTCCTGCCCGTTTAGGCCTGCGACAATCAAGGCCATAAAGACGTATACACTCACACAGTCAGGACAGGACCATCCAATTTTCTCCGCATCATTGAGGGCTTGAGTAGAATTGACATCCTGTGCAAGACCTCGTTTCATGAGGCAACTTCGGTGAAATGATGCACCACATATACGGCACTCGTAGACTATGTCTCTGTTTACGATGCTACAATAAACACATTGCTGCGCGTCCATGTCCTCCTAGGTAGTAATATGACAGTTATCAGGATTTATAAAATAAAAAGGTTAAAAGGGAGGCATATCATTATCAGGCATCGAAAAGAAGGAGTCATAAAGGTAAGCGTCGTCTAATCCTTTCCGAAGAAAATGACTCTCCCGCCACCCCCCCCCCCCCCCCCACCACCCCCGTCTGGGATAATTAGAATAGTTACTACCGTATCAGCATTTAAATTTCGTAATTGATATATCAGAACATCTCTGATATTCAACGGTTATGAGCTGTAGTTGTGAATCTTTTATGTATCCCCGTTACGATGGGACCTCATCCAAATGCGCATCTCGGCATAAATACCCTACACACCAACATCGGTAGTATGCGTCGTTCTTAAAAATCATGCACTATGAATACCTCTGTGAAGGGTATAACAGAATTACTCCAAAGCAGTTCTCAGCGATTTGAAAATTTATAGAACAAACTCCCAGCTACAAGAATGCAATTGACTTCTTCCTTGACAAACATGTTAGCAAATATAACTGCATGTGAACTTCTTCTTCCTTATCATGTGCCCGAGAAGCCCGAGAATCCCGAGATTTACAGGTACAGGTAAACCTTACCTCCAACAAGACGTCGTAGTCTGTTATAATCCGTGTATGGTGATAGTATGGGTCGTCCATTTGTAGTTGATTCATCTCATGTTCGCGAGCCTTTTTAAGCTGATCAACATTTGGAAGTTCTTCTTGGTCGGGTTTTCTATGATTACAAACAAGGCCATATTATTGATGTTTTACGATATGGGCAATTCCGTAAATAGGTCAACCAAATGCCAAATCACATTAATGGCTCTCATGTTTTGACCTGATTTTGGTTTATGGCAACTAGCCTTAGCCTATATATAGGGTCACTATGACTTTATATCTGACACATACTTTTGACGAAATTGGGCATTATTTTGTCGCGGAGGGCCAAAAAAGGTTTGGAAAGTTTCAAACGTTTAAAGGCATATTATGTGATCTTTTCCAGAGGGCGCCCTCTATTCATGATTTTTTTTTAGAAAGTAGATTTTCTTGCAGATTTAGGCCTACATTTCCGATCATAAATCATACATACATTCCAAGTTACAGAGCGATACGATTCCTAATTACCTCAAAATCATGGTTTTAGAGTGAATTTAGAGTGACAAATATAAACTGTCGGGATTCCGACAGTTTATTTTCACTCTAAAACCATGATTTTGAAGTAATTATGAATCGTATCGCCCTGTAACTTGGAATGTATGCATGATTTATGATCAGAAATGTAAATCTGCAAGAAAATCTGCTTTCTATTTTTTTTTCGATGTTGAGGGCGTTCCCTGGAAAGATCACATAATATACCTTTAAGGGACCGTTCATTATTTTATTTATGGTGGAGGGGGGGTTGGGACAAATTCGAGACTCGTATGTCAAAATTACCTACCCCCCCCCCCCCCTACAGCTGAAACTGAAAATTACATGACCCCCCTACTAACCAATAGATTTTTACACAACCCCCCCCCCCCCTCCCCCTCAAAATCAACTTGTCACATACTTAGAGGATGTATTTTTCTTTTGTCCATGGATTCGTTGGTTGTGTCTCTGAACGGCCAATAATTTAATGACTTACTACATTGCGAGCGTAGCGAGGCGGAACATTTGTCATATATTTATACATTTTGGGTGTTTTGTGAGTCTTTATAACCCGAAAAAAAGTTAGAACATCCAGACAAAAACGTATGAAATATTCTTGTGAGCTTTGGTGCAGAGCTGAGAGTGAGACGAGGTGAAAAGCATGCAAGAAATTACCGTTTTTAATCAAATTGGTTTTTGGAACATAGGCCTAGGCTATTAACATGTTTTTTATGGCTCTAATGTTTTCAACCATTGACGTTTATATAGGTGTTTTTCCAACAGATCGTCCGAGCAGGGTGTGCACAAATAAGATTTGCTGTACGAAAGTACATGTAGTGTCATCATAAGTAGCCTACATGTTTTGAAGTTGAAAGGTTGTAAGAAAATGTGCGCTTGGCATTTACACTCCAAAATAGCCTCTAAAATCACCCTATTAAATCACCACCATCTTAGTTTTAAAAAGTTACACAACCCCCCCTGTTTAAGAATAAAAAGTTACATAAATAACCCCCCCTATTTCAACATATGAAAGTTACATGACCACCCCCTATATTTTACCCCCCCCCCCCCCTCCACCATAAATAATGAACGGTCCCTAATAAACGTTTATCAAAACCGCTCAAAAACGTTCGTCAAACGTTTAGAGCACATAAACGTTTACCAAACGTAGGCCCTATGGCAAAAGCGGCTGTGTATGTAGTGTATCCACAAGTCAACTAAGATATGGTTCGAAGCTTTCAGAGGTCGATTGCTAAATAGAATATATCTCTCCCATCGTTTCAAATAAGACTTTTCATCTTGGGTCAACTGATCATCACTATCAGCATATATATTTATTCTATAATATTTTATCAGAACCGTTTTTACTTACCTTTTCAAGAAACTATTCCAGGGTGATGAACTCTTTTGGTCTTTCTTTTCAGATCTTTCATCACTTTCAGAAGCTCCTTCTTGTTTTTCCACAACATTTTCTCTTAAAGCTCTCAATGCAAATGCTACACGGCCTATTCGATTACCAGTAGCGATCATTTCTTGAGACAAGTTCTTCTCAGGTTTTACACTTGCTCCGTTACCCATTGTAAATAATTATCATTCAAGATTTAAAAAGGTGAAAATATCCCGACAATTTCGACAAAATCATATTTTGCTGTAGACGTTTCGAGCGCGTTGTTCGAATTGGGCGCAAGCTAGCGACTGCGCAAGCGGAAAGTGTATGGCGCAGTTCACGTGCAAAGCGTTGGATGCGGGCGACAAACGCTCCACGCGGGGAGTTTTCGGGGGATGCAATCAGCTCACACGGTATTTTCATGTTATGGCGCGTAATTCAATTGAAAATACAGCAACGTGAACTATCAAGATTAAAAACAATAAAACCAATGCGTGAAGCATTACACAAGAACGGTGTTGCAGAAGAAATAACACCAATGCGTGAAGCATTACACAAGAATGGTGTTGCAGAAGAAATAACAGCAATGCGTGAAGCATTACACAAGAATGGTGTTGCAGAAAAAATAACAGCAATGCGTGAAGCATTACACAAGAATGGTGTTGCAGAAGAAATAACACCAATGCGTGAAGCATTACACAAGAATGGTGTTGCAGAAGAAATAAAACCAATACGTGAAGCATTGCACAAGAATGGTGTTGCAGAAGAAATAACACCAATGCGTGAAGCATTACACAATAATGGTGTTGCAGAAGAAATATCACCAATGCGTGAAGCATTACACAAGAATGGTGCTGCAGAAGAAATAAAACCAATGCGTGAAGCATTACACAAGAATGGTGCTGCAGAAGAATAAAACCAATGCGTGAAGCATTGCACAAGAATGGTGTTGCAGAAGAAATAACACCAATGCGAGAAGCATTACACAAGAATGGTGTTGCAGAAGAAATAAAACCAATGCGTGAAGCATTACACAAGAATGGTGTTGCAGAAGAAATAAAACCAATGCGTGAAGCATCACACAAGAATGGTGTTGCAGAAGAAATAAAACCAATGCGTGAAGCATTACACAAGAATGGTGTTTCAGAAGAAATAACACCAATGCGTGAAGCATTACACAAGAACGGTGTTGCCGAAGAAATAACACCAATGCGTGAAGCATTACACAAGAATGGTGTTGCAGAAGAAATAACACCAATGCGTGAAGCATTACACAAGAATGGTGTTGCAGAAGAAATAACACCAATGCGAGAAGCATTACACAAGAATGGTGTTGCAGAAGAAATAACACCAATGCGTGAAGCATTACACAAGAATGGTGTTGCAGAAGAAATAACACCAATGCGAGAAGCATTACACAATAATGGTGTTGCAGAAGAAATAACACCAATGCGTGAAGCATTACACAAGAATGGTGTTGCAGAAGAAATAACACCAATGCGAGAAGCATTACACAAGAATGGTGTTGCAGAAGAAATAACAGCAATGCGTGAAGCATTACACAAGAATGGTGTTGCAGAAGAAATAACACCAATGCGAGAAGCATTACACAATAATGGTGTTGCAGAAGAAATAACACCAATGCGTGAAGCATTACACAAGAATGGTGTTGCAGAAGAAATAACACCAATGCGTGAAGCATTACACAAGAATGGTGTTGCAGAAGAAATAACAGCAATGCGTGAAGCATTACACAAGAATGGTGTTGCAGAAGAAATAACAGCAATGCGTGAAGCATTACACAAGAATGGTGTTGCAGAAGAAATAACACCAATGCGTGAAGCATTACACAAGAATGGTGTTTCAGAAGAAATAACACCAATGCGTGAAGCATTACACAATAATGGTGTTGCAGAAGAAATAACACCAATGCGTGAAGCATTACACAAGAATGGTGTTGCAGAAGAAATAACACCAATGCGAGAAGCATTACACAAGAATGGTGTTGCAGAAGAAATAACACCAATGCGTGAAGCAATACACAAGAATGGTGTTGCAGAAGAAATAACACCAATGCGTGAAGCATTACACAAGAATGGTGTTGCAGAAGAAATAACACCAATGCGTGAAGCATTACACAAGAATGGTGTTGCAGAAGAAATAACACCAATGCGTGAAGCAATACACAAGAATGGTGTTGCAGAAGAAATAACACCAATGCGTGAAGCATTACACAAGAATGGTGTTGCAGAAGAAATAACACCAATGCGTGAAGCATTACACAAGAATGGTGTTGCAGAAGAAATAACACCAATGCGTGAAGCATTACACAAGAATGGTGTTGCAGAAGAAATAACAGCAATGCGTGAAGCATTACACAAGAATGGTGTTGCAGAAGAAATAACAGCAATGCGTGAAGCATTACACAAGAATGGTGTTGCAGAAGAAATAACACCAATGCGTGAAGCATTACACAAGAATGGTGTTTCAGAAGAAATAACACCAATGCGTGAAGCATTACACAATAATGGTGTTGCAGAAGAAATAACACCAATGCGTGAAGCATTACACAAGAATGGTGTTGCAGAAGAAATAACACCAATGCGAGAAGCATTACACAAGAATGGTGTTGCAGAAGAAATAACACCAATGCGTGAAGCAATACACAAGAATGGTGTTGCAGAAGAAATAACACCAATGCGTGAAGCATTACACAAGAATGGTGTTGCAGAAGAAATAACACCAATGCGAGAAACATTACACAATAATGGTGTTGCAGAAGAAATAACACCAATGCGTGAAGCATTACACAAGAATGGTGTTGCAGAAGAAATAACACCAATGCGAGAAGCATTACACAAGAATGGTGTTGCAGAAGAAATAACAGCAATGCGTGAAGCATTACACAAGAATGGTGTTGCAGAAGAAATAACACCAATGCGTGAAGCATTACACAAGAATGGTGTTGCAGAAGAAATAACACCAATGCGTGAAGCATTACACAAGAATGGTGTTGCAGAAGAAATAACACCAATGCGTGAAGCATAACACAAGAATGGTGTTGCAGAAGAAGTGCCGTTTCTCAATTCCAAACATTCCATCCAATGTTTCTGAATAATATAACCTATATAAACAAAGACAATACCTCATGTACAAATTTGAACATGCGAAATCGAATCAAGCTTCTATCCTCTTTGTTTTGGGGGTTTATCCCTTCATATTTTCATTAATATTTAAATTTTCAGTCTTGTTCAGTAATTAACACTATCCAAATCATTCCATAAGTCCCCCAAAGGCAAATTCAATGTTGAAATGTACGCCAATTAGCATGAAATCAGCTGTGTTTTATGGAGAAAAACAAACAAACTTTAGGCCCAGGACTCAACCAATAGTTGCAGTACCTTTTTATGTTTGTTTTTAAAAATCCGATTAAGGGCCCTGCTTCAAAGTGCTGAAGCGTATATCAAGAAGTATAACGATGTCATGAATTGGATAACTGAGATTCCTAACCAATCTAAACTGTGCGTGTTTTATACTGCACACATGAGTAGTTTCTTGTGTTCGTCTACAAGGTCGCAGCTTATACCCTGAAAGAGTCTAGGGGGAACCGTCCACTTTCTCACACCTACACCCGGTGGCTGAATGGTTTATAAGGCAATTGTTCTACAGAAAATCATGGGTTCGAATCCCACACCGGTACTGTCCTTGCTTTTTTTCTAATTGAGACATTACGGTGCTTGTTATGTGTTTATTCCCCCACTTTCAGTTAAGTTTTGTTCGCTCATGAACCAAAAAAGGTTCTTTTAGAATCAAAATGGTTGTGTTCTGAAGCACCTTTAAATGCTTATTCAGTGATGTATCACATGTATGAACGCACTTATTAAGGATTCAGAAAAATCAGCCCTCTTTGTACAACAAAACGTAGATTTAAGTATTCTTTCCTAGGGCTATTAAAGACTTACACACTAATAGCTGAGGAACATTAGTTTTCTGGTCCCGGTCTGACACGGGGAGTTATATACCAACATTTCCCTTGAAGTTGGTAGAATTTCAACCTAAAACAAGCTGGGCATAAGGCTGCTTTCGTGATTTTGTGAGTGGTAACAGGAAAAGTGAATGTGCGTGCATCTTGCAATTCTGAAACCAATAATATAAACAAATAATGCTTCCCACTACTGCGTAAGACTGAGAGGACAGAAAAAAGAACTTATCTTTTAGTGTGCGTTAAGATAAATTTGACTTGACGCTTTATTAAATTAGGATGGTGATTATATTGAGGATTTACTTCTGATCAGGCTCTCCAATAGAAATACAATGCGATGTACCTGTTTGTCCCCTATGACGACATCATTACAAAATGGCATGATTGTCTTGACAACTATTGGTGTTATGTTGGGCTCTAAAGGATCCTTGAAGTGACTACCATTTGGGTTGTCCAGTCCTACCCTCATGCCCGTAACCAGCATCGAACCAACGCCCCCAACACCCTCAATCTTGAAAGAAATGTGTTGAAACACCATGTGCTGCTGGTGGACACATTGCAGGCGCGTACGCAGGGGGTGTTTTGGGTCTGTCCTAAAAAATAAAAAAAAACGGGAAAGGAGAAGAAAAAGAGAAGGGAAAGGAGAGGAAAAGAGAAGGGAAAGAAGAAGGAAAAAGAGAAGGGAAAGAAGAAGGAAAAAGAGAAGGGGAGAGGGGACAGCGGAGAGGGGGAGAGGTAGTGGCGTAACCAGTATCGCCCCTTCAATATTGACTGTATGTCGGTTGAGATTGGCATTGTCGGTTGGTCAAAAGTACACAAACGAAAAACTTTTTCGCGAGATAGAATATTTTGGGAGCAGAAGCTTGTTTAAAGCAGAAATGTACCTCAATCATAGCACAGATATTAAATGTAAAGTCGAAAATGTTCTTGGACCCGTGGGAAGGCTAAATAGAGCAAGGGGAACCCCGGGGGAACCCAAGCTGTCCCACTCCCGGTTTGTACCCTCATTGAGGGTTACAAACAGGCAGGGACAGCTAGGGTTTAAAGTAAGGTCACGAATTTTCCGCGTTGCGGAATTTCCGCGAAAATCGCGGAATTGAGGTTAAACGCGGAAAACGACATTTTGATGAAAAGAAGGGGGGAAAATGCACAAAAAACGTCCAAAACACAAAATGTATAAATAGTCTTGAATAAAACAATATAAATATTAAAATACAATGGTGATATAGAGGGTCGGCTACCGCTACAGTAATAATAAGGTAAGCCTAAAAATCTAAAATGATGTGTTTTTCTGTAAAGTGTGTTTATTTTGGTTTTATAGATCGTAAATTTTAAGCTTTCTTGGGGGAAATTACATCACAGAAAAATGCAAAATTTACAAAGCGGAAAAACGCGGAATTTGACAATTACAAAGCAGAAAATTCGTGACCTTAGTTTAAAGGGTTAACCACGTATTAAACACCCCTCCAAGCCGGGGTGAAAAGAAAAGTAAGAGAATGGAAGGGAAAAGACAGGTTAAAAAATGAAAAGAGCGAAAAATAGATACACTATTAAAGAAACTAAATTGAAAAGATTACCAGGCATTGATGCTTTTTTCGGTAGCGGTATGGTGTAGTAGTCCCAAGTATGCAAATGAGCTCACTGAATACAATGTCATGCTCTACCACACATCTACCCAGTACTCAACAACGGAATAAATCTCATTATCCTCATTGCATACTTGGGACTTATACACCATACCCTTACCCTTTTTTCTGTCTGTCTGTTTAAAAACTTGAAAGGGAGAATAACACGTGTCATGTGACACACATTGAACCAATGAGATCTTCGGTACAACCAATACCTGCGGATTAAGTAATTACTGTAGGCCTATGTAATGTTTTTAGGGTTGACCTCAGTCAAAAGTATTAAGATTTGGTGTTGGCACATGAGTTACTGGTGAGAAATTGCTACATTGAACTAAGAATAAACCTGCAATAAGTGTTCAAAAATATACAAGGAAATGCGTTCTTTTCAACCGTGAATTTCAAAAAACTTCTCGCGTCGAGGGGGGATTCGCCCTCGAACTCCCCGGGGAGCGTGTCTCGACAAGCGCTTCGCGCAGGCATAGATAGTGAAATAATCCCGGAAATAATTATATCAATATTTCTAAAACACCCCCCTTCTCAAAATCCTGCGTACGCGCCTGACACATTGTTTGATTCAACATTGATCAGGGAGAAAGGGGAACACTTCACATAAGACCTAAACAGTGTTCTTACATTATTTTCTGACATTGCAGTTCCCCTTTTCAGTCTCGCTCCCACCGAATATCTCCCAAATGTTACAATAGTTACAGTAGTAATTAAGTCACTAAATGGTCTTGCTTGCACCATGTACACATTGAGCTGTTTAAACGTTTTTGCATGTTCAAAATAGACGCTGACATTACAATCATCCAAGTATCATCATGGTCTAGAGTATCCTATGACAAGAGTTAAAGGTGGGAATGGACAACCTATACAGCGTGTCCCAGAAAACCTGCAACTTACTTTGACATTTTAATTTTAATTTTAATTTTACATCATGAATTTCAATCATGTTTATACATTTTGAGAACCTTAGAATCCCCACATTTTATGTGGACTAATAATCAAACTTGTTCAATCGGTTTTTAAATTATACTTTAGTATAGTGAACTAGGTCGGAAACCAGTTCAAATTTGACAAATAATGATGGTGCTGCTGTGCAGTTCATTTCACAATTCAATCATGCATGTTATCGGAGCTCTAGTGTATACCATGGATTGTAATCATGTTTACACATTCTGGAAACCTTACAAATCTACACAATTTCTTTTCGAAGATTCTTAGTTTTCAGAGGTGAGTATGCATGTATGTAATATGCTGTGCCAAAATAAGTTGCCGGTTTTCTGGGAGACGCTGTATACACATACACAGTTCAACAACAATAAGTTCCCCTTTAGATTATGCCTGATATTTATAAAATGAGTTACTCCATCGAAACAATTTTTGGCACACATAATGTACGTATTCACAGCAACACTAGAACGGGGCTATAACTACGCAGGTGTTGTAATGCTTGAATGAGCACACATGGAATTGGAGGAATACCTCATTTCAAAAGTTGCTAAAAGTTCAATGTGTGCTCATTCAAGCCTCCCAGGAATGGTGCATAGAAAAGTTTGCAAGACCCACATATTTGTTGGAAATTTAACCATCATCGCCCATGACACCATATTAGGAATTATTTGCACACATTTTGTTACACGCCGTGACGCCCTTTTGATCTTGACGGGGGAAATTTGCTGCCCCCGCCCCTGGTACCACCACTACTGTAGAGTCGCCCTTACTTAATGATAAATAAAAAACATTACAGACCTTGTTAATATTTCTAAAAACATTTATTTACTAGCATTTGTATATACAATAATTACACAAACATAAGTTAATTAAATAACTTCCTTATTTTAAACAAAAACTCTCAAATATATACAAGATTTTATTTGTATTTCAAATATCATATATAGTGAAGGAATGTGACTGTGTAACATCTCAAAATTCTAGTTATTTTGCTTAATGTATAAGTTCATTATGTGAGATCTTAAACGAATGAGGGGCTTTTATAGAACAACTGTTGGTAAGGCCGTAATATAAACATTTTGACCTTCAACAGGTATTAATTTTCACAACTGCATGATTATTCAGTTTTGATAATTAAATCGAAAAGAGAGAGGGGATACCAGAAAAGTACAGAATTTTAAGCAATATCATCAAAGGCTTGAAGCGCTAAAACATTTGTTTTGCAAAAACATAAGGAAAATTGAATGTCTTGATTAGATACAGAGCTCTCACGGGTTATTGAGATTATACACCATAATGAACTGGCAAATATGATGAGAAGGATGATGTTTTGAGTTTCAATGTGTATTTGGGTTTGACAAGATCCCTACATGTAGGGATGTTGAAAGGTATTACCACAGTCCCATATGGAATGGAAACCTCAGAAATGAACAAATAATTATTTTTTTATTTATAAAAGCTGATCTTGGCAGATGTGATTGCTATACAGATTAACGTTTTCACAGGTAAAGGTCATATTTAAAATTGATCAAGGAAATAAGAACAGCGTATCATACATACATTATAGTCTATATCACTGTCCTCACGACAGTGACATAACGTCGTAGATCAACATTTATACATGCATATGTATCTTCCTACGTATGTGTAGACGCTAGCTCCTCAAGTAGGCATGTGCGTTTATTAAGGGCAATCATTAAATGACACAGTGACATCACTGTCTCGTGGTAGTGAAACAGACTCTACTTGAATCATTCAGGCATGTGTGTTCATCTGTGCGGTGTGTGCATATTGTTGTTCAATATAGAATCCTCCTAAAAAGCATTTGTTCTATTGGGTTTTTGGGTTTTTTGTGTGTTGTTGTTGGGGGTTCGTTTTGGGAGGGGGGGGGGGGGGGCTAGAATTGTAATTTATCAGGATGCCCATTCAAATCGACTTTAAGTAGTTGTACTATAGAAACCACTAAACTGAACTGATTTGATCTTTGTGTACTTGCTGCATCTGTCTATTGAACAGTGGTATGGAAATGGTTCTATGACTGTATAACTGAAAGCCAGTGTTCATACTTTGGACATTACAGATACAGCCTATTTAATCAATCCAACAAGGCACCTATGGAACCTTTGAAATAATGAGTGTTATGAAATAAATATGCACAGATGCAGTAGTGCATTCTAAGAGAAATAAATAATGATTTGATGATTTGTTGTTATCGTTGGATTCCTTTAGAGAGGGCACTCTGTATCATCTTATTGTACTCATCCAGTTGTGATTTCACGGTGGCCACTAGAGGGCGGTAGTCACTCTCCATGCTCTTGGTTGCGATGACTGTAATGTTAAAGTTAAGGACAATACACAAACAATAGGACAATGGTTTTGTCTAGACACAAAAAACAAGATATTTTACAGATAGAAATAAGCAATTGAAATCAGTCCTCATGCACATCCAACCACAATCTGCTCACTATGGGCTAAACTTAAAATCAAGTATTTCGCAGTAGAATTTAAACGAATGGTGCTTCTGACAATGCCATGTATTAGTAGGTGTAACAATCAAGTCTGTATGTAGTGTCTGTATGCCTACAACCACTCACTTTAAAACGACATACACAATTTGACCCTCTATATCTCTTTATATAGGATGATCTGAACAGCATGCAAATGTAATTTATATATAAACACAGAACTTTGCAATCTTCAATTACATAATAATCAACGTTTGTTAATACATATGCACTTGGTATAGACCATTTCAAATCCGAAAATATTTGATCGGTTCCGATGCTTTCTGATTAGCCAAGTGCTTTTGGCACCAGTTTGATGACTCATAAGTCAACAGAAAAATAAATGTGTTTTCACCCGGCGTCTTTAATAACCTGTGTGTGGATTGCGCTGGTGTTGGTGAGAGATTGCCTTCCTCACAAAGTTGTATTTTGCAGTGTCTTCTTCAGTAACAAAAACGGTGAGATAAAAGAGATTCGGGGTAATACCTTCACATACAGTCCTCAAAATTGACCAGGTAATAAATATGCTCTCAACTCCAAAACTATAACTCCTACGTGAAAATATTAGAAAAATAAAATTGTAAGGACATTTCTTGTCTTTAATTTGAGATATTACATGTGAAGATTGAATGAATATTTACTCAGTTATGTGCCCTTAACCAAAACAAAGTCCGTTTTTCATTTTAACATTTTGATCGTCTACACGCAGCCTCAGACTAGCAACAGGCAGATTATTGATTAACTAGTAGCGACAACGTGGGTCGATAGTGAGACGGGAATTGGGAATGCTTCAATTGATCAGTGCAACCCATACACATACCTGGCACACTGTCCCGCGTGTTCAAATCCCAAGTGTTAAAATGTAAGCTGCACTTTGTTCTATCCTTTTCAATGTCGCGTTCTTAATTATAAACCGATCTTAATAAATAATGTATCAAGTTAAAGAGGAGCAATTTCTTTACAACTTTATTTTTTAAATGTTCATGTAGGAGCTATAGTTTTGGAGTTAAGAGTATATTTATTACCTGGTCAGTTACTTATTTTGAGGACTGTATTACCTTCAGCTTGATAAATTTTGAAGTTGCTGGTGTCGACGCCATTGTTGATAAAGACAAAATAGTCTCGCTACTAGTTTTACTTCTCATTGGTGTACGCTTGTATATAAACAAAGTATACCACTAAGTGGACAACCAATGCTATGAATGCGATCAACTGTTGTGAAGAACTCACTACGCACCTAGTCCATGTGAATTGTTTTTCCGAAGTTTTCCGATCTCAATTTGAAATGGTCTATACCAATTTCCAAAATGTATATGTGAAAGAGAAACAAACATATTGTGATAAATGACACAATATTAATTCTTAAAAGGATACATTCTTTCATGACAAAGTTATTCTGCTCATGATGCTGCCATTTTCTCTCAAGATTTCCAAGTTGTGAGTGAGTTTCATTCTCATTTAACTGTGACTTGATAGCTTCATATTGCATAGATAACTCCTGCATAGCTGTAGAATAGGAGAGATTAAAGCACACAGGTAAATATATTATCATTATAGGGGATATGAGATCAGCGTATATGTTCAACTTTCACACACACGCATCATGGCATTTGTAAAATATCTGAATTCCTTGATTTACTCCACACAAATTGTATATTTATTGGATTCTGAACATTGTCTAGAGTATGATGTAGAGCATTTAGTTATGGACCACTATGTTGAAAACCTTAAACACTAACACCCAAGGCTTGTTTTGGGTTAGAAAACGGGTTAAATTAAGGGAAAAGTCTGGCTTACGTCGGCGCCAGTAATCAAAATTTGTGTCACCTGCATGGACGTCAGATCCCTACCTGATTGCGCCACAGAGTCAAGAATTTCTATCAGCACTTAGTACTGTAGTGTTTTGTAGCGATGAGGGAGGTTAGGGTTAATTGTTAATTGTGATAGTTACTATTCCAGATCAAATGAGTCAAAAGATTAAAAATATGATGGATAGCAATAGTCATAAATGTATAAGTAACATAGCCAGGAAACGTAGATGATGACAATGAAGATTATACAATGGTTAAAGGGGAAATAGTGCAATCTATTTTCCCGAGGTACTGGCTACAGGCCTACCACCCCGAACCCGGAGGGTGAGTGGTGGTAGGCCTGTAGCCAGTACCGAGGGAAAATAGTGTGCCCTATTTCCCCGATCATACCATGTAGTATTTGCTTTATTACACCTCACTGTGACTCTGGAGATGAGGTTGTAGGGAAGTAGCCAAAACTACCACACGCGAAATAGCTCAATTTCTTCAAAAGCTCAATTTATTATCACCAGCTAAATTGACCAATGAAATTGCAGTATTTATGCCTATTATCTCATGAATATTTATGAGGTGTAATAAGATAAACTATTCATCCTCATAATACAGATTAGAGGTATATTGAGATGTTGGTGAAAATATCAACTATTGTACGCTTCGTAATGGTTGTTTTGCAATCGTAGGAACACATTGTCGATGAAAATCTCAAGATTTCCTAAATAAGCCCAATTTAATTACTGATATAGTTATATAATTGTATATACCTTTCTTGAATGTATCACGTCGTTTGGCAAGGGTCACCTTTTCATCTTGCAGTTTCTGGAAAGAGAAATTAGAAATTCTTTGTTTGAACTTTGTTTGCATAATTTTGTAATTGTGACAATCCAAAAGTAAATAAAGACATCGGTTATGTTTCATAAAGCTGTATTGATTAACTGGTGTTTTATTTATAAAATTGGGTACTGTACTACTCACTGGAAAAGTCAAATTTATTTTATAACATAATTTCTATAAATCTGAGCAGAACACAGAAACAATCCCTTTATCTGTTCAAATCAAACAGAACATCAGACATGAGATCTTGACATGTTTATGATTTTTTGGTCTTATTTCAATTTAGATGATTAAACAGCACACAGCAAAAAAAAATCTTATTGAATTCAAATCATATATTAGTGTACGAAAAAAGGCAAACCTTTTCATACATTTAAGAAATGAAACATGTCTGCTATAAAAAAAACCATTAACAAGTAAGAATTTTAGATCATTAAATATGTGTCTGCCATGTGCAAGACCATTCTGACTCACCTTCTTCTTATCATGTGCCATCTCTTTGACTTTATCCAGGTCACTATATATCTCTAATTCCTTCGTCATCAGATCTATATGATCTTTGAGACTCCCAAGCTCACTATTTATTTTACTCTCAAGCTGCTCAACTTTCTGCAGATCAGTTTGAAGACGAGTACTCTCTGTATTCAGGGAAAAGGATCAGATACATTGAGGTAGTCTAGATAGCTATGTCCTATAGTGCATGGTACAGGATCAGATACATTGAGGTAGTCTAGATAGCTATGTCCTATAGTGCATGGTACAGGATCAGATACATTGAGGTAGTCTAGATAGCTATGTCCTATAGTGCATGGTACAGGATCAGATACATTGAGGTAGTCTAGATAGCTATGTCCTATAGTGCATGGTACAGGATCAGATACATTGAGGTAGTCTAGATAGCTATGTCCTATAGTGCATGGTACAGGATCAGATACATTGAGGTAGTCTAGATAGCTATGTCCTATAGTGCATGGTACAGGATCAGATACATTGAGGTAGTCTAGATAGCTATGTCCTATAGTGCATGGTACAGGATCAGATACATTGAGGTAGTAGTCTAGATAGCTATGTCCTATAGTGCATGGTACAGGATCAGATACATTGAGGTAGTCTAGATAGCTATGTCCTATAGTGCATGGTACAGGATCAGATACATTGAGGTAGTAGTCTAGATAGCTATGTCCTATAGTGCATGGTACAGGATCAGATACATTGAGGTAGTCTAGATAGCTATGTCCTATAGTGCATGGTACAGGATCAGATACATTGAGGTAGTCTAGATAGCTATGTCCTATAGTGCATGGTACAGGATCAGATACATTGAGGTAGTCTAGATAGCTATGTCCTATAGTGCATGGTACAGGATCAGATACATTGAGGTAGTAGTCTAGATAGCTATGTCCTATAGTGCATGGTACAGGATCAGATACATTGAGGTAGTCTAGATAGCTATGTCCTATAGTGCATGGTACAGGATCAGATACATTGAGGTAGTCTAGATAGCTATGTCCTATAGTGCATGGTACAGGATCAGATATATTGAGGTAGTCTAGATAGCTATGTCCTATAGTGCATGGTACAGGAATCAGATACATTGAGGTAGTCTAGATAGCTATGTCCTATAGTGCATGGTACAGGATCAGATACATTGAGGTAGTCTAGATAGCTATGTCCTATAGTGCATGGTACAGGAATCAACATTTAAGCAGTGGCATGATTAGCTTTTTGTTGGGTGGGTAAAGTTACAAAATTCCTATCCACAATTGTTTTTTTCTGCTAAAAATCTGATAACATGAAAGGGGGAGAATACATTTTACAGAATAATATACAATGATAAAAGGTTAATCCAATAAACAATGCCAACATTGTGACATTACAATATATTTTCCCAATGTTTTAAGAATCACACCCCACATTTTAACCTCCCCAGCCAAATTGGTTGCCAATCACTTCAAAATGTCCCTGGATTGTGTCAAACTCTCCCACATTGCTTACCTCTAGTTTTAACCTCCCCACCCCCACCCCCTTTGTTTGTCATTTTTTGTTGTGTATATAAAGAGCAAATGTGAACAATAGCCTTACATACACTTACAAGGTTAATGAACCAAGTGATTAGAAATCAAACTGGTGACTCTTTACAAAGAGCTCTGTGGGCCAATCAATTGGTTCACTAACACTGCATTAGGGATAAACATACGCTATCAAAATATTGTTACATGTAACAGGTACCTATTTTGTTGGAAATATTTTGGGATATTAAGCATACAGTACAATCTGTTTATGTTTGTTTCAAACATTTGACTCTTTATAAACACATGACTCTTACCTCCTGATAGATTGGTGGCTGTAGCCTCAGACTTGTGCATCTCTGTCTGTTTGAAACTAAGATCATTCTGCATACGAGCCAATTCTTTCTTGGTTGGCATGTGTTTCTGACGAGCTAGGCTCTGTATAAATGAGATACATTGGTTGGTCCAAATCAAAGGAAAGCAAGATAGAGGAACTACATAGTAGCATGGTGCAATGTTCCAATGCAGACCAATTCCTTTCATGGTTCAGCAGTATGAGTGTCTTATATGATATGCTACTTCAAATCATGGAAACACAATACACACATTTACAACACTCTGTAAAATTATTCATTCACCAACTTATTTTATTTCATACAGTTTTAAAAAATGTATTTATTTATTTATTTGACAATTGTTGGAGAGGAGAGCAGTTTGGTGTAGATAGGTATGTAGACCTGCATGTTTAGGTTTTAAGATATCCGAGGTATCAGAAAACAGATAAATCCATGTAATGAAATCCCACACATGATACATACCTTACAACAGTACATCTTAATCAAAAAGGAAACAGTGATAGATATTTGGCTCTACTCACCCTACTCATATGAGATAACAGCTCTACTATATTTGGTTCTACTCACCCTACTCATATGAGATAACAGCTCTACTATATTTGGCTCTACTCACCCTACTCATATGAGATAACAGCTCTACGATATTCTCTTCCAAGGTGGCTTTCCTTTCCTGTAATACAATCACAACAACATATTCCAAAGAATTTATAGTCTTAAGAGGAAGCTGCTGACTTATTGTGGGAGCAGAAAACAATATATTGAATAAAAGTTGAGTTTGTTCTATTTGAAATTACATCTTTTCCCAATTCGTTATCTATTTATGTAACTATGATATTTTATCATTATCATTATTAATAATGTTATTATATTTCACAAACACAGTTCATGAAAAGTACCCTATTGTATGTTTACATCTACTTACGATTTCTTGAGTTTTGCTTTCTTCAAATGTCTCTAAGAAATCTGTTAAATAAAGATAATATTATCATGTTATGTAACCAATAATGCAAACTAAACTGCGCCAATAAAGTATCTAAACACTTACAAATGGTCAGATTTATCGGAACCTGAAATAGTATGCAAAAAATTAATTAATTAATTTGATTCACAGTTATCTTCTGCGCATTTTGACACCTCTTTTGTTCTACGATGTTGTTTGGCGGATTTATGGGAACTTGAGTGGCTTAAGGTCGAATTCAAAAGTTGCAAAAGCCCCTATTCAAGCAAGAGCGTTGTACTGTGACGAATAAGATCAGCATTATTTTTGCCCGCCTTTTATAAATGATTTGTTTGTCGCGTGTTGGATAAATCGATTGCGATGAACATCAGCATTAATTGTCAATAACAAAACAAAAGGGTCAGAGATGGGAGGCATAAATCAATAATTAATCAATCATTAATTGTCATGGTTAAGTAAACAGAACAAATTGGTGTCTTTTGTTTGCCTGTGTGTGATGCTTGTGTGAGTTCCCTTCTGGAATTGGGGTGAATAGGAGCTTTTGCAACTTTTGAATTCGACCTTAAGCCACTCAAGTGCCCATAAATCCGCCAAACAACATTGTAGCTCAACAAAAGAGGTGTCAAAATGGGCAGAAGATAACTGTGAATCGAATTAATTTTTTTTAAAAGGGCATACTATTTCAGGATCCGATAAATCTGACCATTTGTAAGTGTTTAGATACTTTATTGGCGCAGTTTATATAGGGGAACAACAAATATTGATATAGACTAAAAATATAATGAATCCCGAGTTTTGTTTGAAAAATAACCAGACATTTTTTTAAATTTTAACTTTCCCTAAATATGAAATTGGGCGCCATTGATCGATCCCTAAGGTAGAAATGTAGAGTTTGCTGAAGGTACACTTGGGTTTCTTGTGGTGAGTCCTGAACGATTTAGGTGTGAAATCTAGGAAAATGAGTTATAGAGTAAGGCAACAGACTCAAAAGCATTCCAAATTATGCAACAGGCTTTTTACAACAAGCATAGATATCTCCCACCCATGTCCTTAAAGCAATATTATGTGATCTGTTAAAACCTTTACACATATTTTTTTCTCCCTTATAATGAAGTTTGACTATCAGGAAAGACATTCCTGGACTCATAAATCGAGCTTGACTTTATTTTCCATAAAAACCATCACAGAACTTTACTAAATCACAATGCAAAATCGGCTTCCAATTAAATGAAATGTTCTACATATTTTTATTTCTATTTTCATCATGTATAGCATTCCATAAATATGTTCACTTATGTACAGTTGAGATCATAGCCGGAAACATTGTACACGGTGTTTAACATACAGTGTCAAACAAGAGAAGATATCGATAGCTTCCCAGAAACCATTGTATCCGATCACATTACCTAATTAACTTGCACTTCCATTATGGAGGAAAATGCTTCTTTGAAAATATTTAATGGCATAAAGTATAATGCATTATGGGACAAGGCCATACTATTCTACCGTCTATTGTCATCATAATTTTAATAGGGTCTGATAGCTGAATGTATTCACATCGACAGAAATACTTACAACGCCTTAGTAATCAATCCATGGCTGTATGGAGCGTATAACATGCTAATATGATAGGGATAAGGATTCAAAGCACGCAATTCAAAAGTGAGTTTCACACACGGGAGCTCTCACAGGTGCGGTAAAGCTAGCGGATTTTAGACTAGACAAAAATCATAACCTTCCCACAATGCATTATATTTTTATGTTCTTAGAGCTATTAAAAGTCATATTTCTCTCTATAACATGAATTGATCGTGAAACAAATAACATCAATAAATAAAGCAGAACCAGAACTTGCCAATGGTGTGTTTTGTTTCATTATCGATTCATGTTTACCCAGTTAATTCTGGACCACAAATGGGAACCATGTTATAAGTAATGGGATAGCAAGTTTGATCGTACAATGGTTTATGGGAAGCAACCAATATCTTCTCTTGTGTCAAACCATGGAATTGTATGGACAAACAGAAAAAACACATAGAAAAATAGTTGTCGGAGATAAGTGTCAGTTTATTTCAACCTATTTTAACCATGATTTTGAGGTAATTAGAAAAAGTATTGCTCAGTAACTTGGAAGATATTTTCGTTTCATGTTTATATAATTTGACAAAATTGCATTTAGAGAAAAACCCGAAGATGGAGGGTGTTCCATGATATAGATCGCATAATATGCCTTTAATGACCCATTAATAATCCTTCTCAATTACATTTCAACCGTTAACAACATTTGGATATTAGTTTGCATAAATCACTAACCACGCAGCTCGCTAGTACAAAGCAACCAAATATTTTCATTGGACAAAGTCCTTTCAAAAGACTGTATTTGGCCAGGTGGTACCTACTCTATAGTCTATTTGTTCACCAAGAGACAGTGACGTAACTGCGTCATTAACTAATTGCAGTACATAAACGTGTGTGCCTACTTGAAGCACTGGTGTATACACTAAAGCGTAGGGAGGCAGAAGACATATACATGTGCGTAAATGTTGCACCTGTGTAGTTACGTCTCGTGATGGACAAATAGACTATAGGTCTACAGTCTCGTGATGGACAAATACACTATAGGTCTACAGTCTCGTGATGGACAAATAGACTATAGGTCTACAGTCTCGTGATGGACAAATACACTATAGGTCTACAGTCTCGTGATGGACAAATAGACTATAGGTCTACAGTCTAGTGATGGACAAATAGACTATAGGTCTACAGTCTCGTGATGGACAAATACACTATAGGTCTACAGTCTCGTGATGGACAAATACACTATAGGTCTACAGTCTCGTGATGGACAAATACACTATAGGTCTACAGTCTCGTGATGGACAAATAGACTATAGGTCTACAGTCTCGTGATGGACAAATACACTATAGGTCTACAGTCTCGTGATGGACAAATAGACTATAGGTCGACAGTCTCGTGATGGACAAATAGACTATAGGTCTACAGTCTCGTGATGGACAAATACACTATAGGTCTACAGTCTCGTGATGGACAAATAGACTATAGGTCTACAGTCTCGTGATGGACAAATACACTATAGGTCTACAGTCTCGTGATGGACAAATACACTATAGGTCTACAGTCTCGTGATGGACAAATAGACTATAGGTCTACAGTCTCGTGATGGACAAATACACTATAGGTCTACAGTCTCGTGATGGACAAATACACTATAGGTCTACAGTCTAGTGATGGACAAATACACTATAGGTCTACAGTCTAGTGATGGACAAATAGACTATAGGTCTACAGTCTAGTGATGGACAAATAGACTATAGGTCTACAGTCTAGTGATGGACAAATAGACTATAGGTCTACAGTCTCGTGATGGACAAATAGACTATAGGTCTACAGTCTCGTGATGGACAAATACACTATAGGTCTACAGTCTAGTGATGGACAAATAGACTATAGGTCTACAGTCTCGTGATGGACAAATAGACTATAGGTCTACAGTCTCGTGATGGACAAATACACTATAGGTCTACAGTCTAGTGATGGACAAATAGACTATAGGTCTACAGTCTCGTGATGGACACATAGACTATAGGTCTACAGTCTCGTGATGGACAAATAGACTATAGGTCTACAGTCTCGTGATGGACAAATACACTATAGGTCTACAGTCTCGTGATGGACAAATACACTATAGGTCTACAGTCTCGTGATGGACAAATACACTATAGGTCTACAGTCTCGTGATGGACAAATAGACTATAGGTCTACAGTCTCGTGATGGACAAATAGACTATAGGTCTACAGTCTCGTGATGGACAAATAGACTATAGGTCTACAGTCTCGTGATGGACAAATAGACTATAGGTCTACAGTCTCGTGATGGACAAATAGACTATAGGTCTACAGTCTCGTGATGGACAAATACACTATAGGTCTACAGTCTAGTGATGGACAAATAGACTATAGGTCTACAGTCTCGTGATGGACACATAGACTATAGGTCTACAGTCTCGTGATGGACAAATAGACTATAGGTCTACAGTCTAGTGATGGACAAATAGACTATAGGTCTACAGTCTCGTGATGGACAAATAGACTATAGGTCTACAGTCTCGTGATGGACAAATACACTATAGGTCTACAGTCTAGTGATGGACAAATACACTATAGGTCTACAGTCTAGTGATGGACAAATAGACTATAGGTCTACAGTCTAGTGATGGACAAATAGACTATAGGTCTACAGTCTAGTGATGGACAAATAGACTATAGGTCTACAGTCTCGTGATGGACAAATAGACTATACAGTCTCGTGATGGACAAATACACTATAGGTCTACAGTCTAGTGATGGACAAATAGACTATAGGTCTACAGTCTAGTGATGGACAAATAGACTATAGGTCTACAGTCTCGTGATGGACACTTAGACTATAGGTCTACAGTCTCGTGATGGACAAATAGACTATAGGTCTACAGTCTAGTGATGGACAAATAGACTATAGGTCTACAGTCTCGTGATGGACAAATAGACTATAGGTCTACAGTCTCGTGATGGACAAATACACTATAGGTCTACAGTCTAGTGATGGACAAATACACTATAGGTCTACAGTCTAGTGATGGACAAATAGACTATAGGTCTACAGTCTAGTGATGGACAAATAGACTATAGGTCTACAGCCTAGTGATGGACAAATAGACTATAGGTCTACAGTCTCGTGATGGACAAATACACTATAGGTCTACAGTTTTTAACAATCCTGATAAAAGTTTGAGAGTAGAACAATATAGCAAACAATGCAAATACATACCATTCATTGTTTCTTCTCTCTTTTTAAGTTCTTTATATTTCTGGTTCTTTTCACCTGTCAAATAAAGCAATAAAAACCATTCATAAACATGTATAATAAATTAATATGCTACTTACAGATTCCATTCCATAATTTGGATCATGAATGCTTAGTCCTTTGAAAGACAGGGATTGCACAACGAGTGCAGTTGAGGTTGAATATGTTGAAGGAACACTTTGGTCTTTGTTGGTTCAATGTTGGCAAACAGAATTCAATTGGTGCTTATTTTATCCAGTGGTAAGCTAGTGAAAAGGAAGAACTGTCGTTCTAACCGTGACCTTGAGTCCATCCAAACCAAATAATGACTAAAACATGTTACACCTTACAAATGTATTCCTACTTTCCTGCATCTTACCTTGGTGTTCCTCAAGATCCATATCAAGAGTATGAATCTCTTCTCGTTTCTGTTCCAGCTGATCCTTCATCTCCTTTATCCTACAGAGAAAAATAGAAAACTTGTTTTGGACTACAGGCTGTGTTTAATTAAGTGTTAATATTAACTGAACATTTGATAAATTTACCATCATCTCTGATACTTCAATTTTGCAATCTTCATATTATAGTCCCATCAATGATACAATATCAAATTATACAATTACAATATTATACCATTGACACATTATGCTTAAATTTAATTCTACCTCAAACTTACTTCTTTTCCATTCCTGCAATCTCTACATTATCATCTTTCACCTGTTTTAACAGTCTTTCCCTCTCTTCAGCTGGTGAACCGCGAGTATTTTCCTCCAATACCAATGAGTTCTTCTTCTCTTCAAGTTCATGGAGTTGCTCATACAAACGTACTGCTTCTTGTTTAACTTGAGAATGGGAAAGCTCCTAAAAATAGAATTTGATATAATAATATTACCTGATACATCCTACAGAATGTCATGTATAAACGTCACCATAAAAGGTGCATTTATTATGAGTTACAAGCAACATACTCCACTAATTAAATACTGAATAATTAAAGGTGTCTTGAGCTGACAGTGGGTTTAGGTACAGTAAGTCTACATTATACACAAATACTCAATGCTGTGAAATAATTTTCTAAATGTTGCCATCACAATCCATAAGGTCTTTTTATTTGTATAAGTAACTTACTATCACTTACTATCACCCATAAGCCTATTGCTTGTTTGTGAAAAATACCTCCCATAATGTCTCTGCTCATTACCTATTTCCATTGATATAATAAGGAGTCCCTTAACGACAATTATGTTTTCCAAGGCATGCATCTTGCTCTCCGATGAATGTAACTTTTTATTTATCTGTCTAGCATCTGCAGAAGAGTTTACCTATTATAAGTGTCATGACTTCCCCCCCCCCCATTTGCCATAATGGTACATCCCTATAAGCTACCCACCTCTTCCATGTCCCGTGTTTTAGTTTCCATTGCATCTAGCTCCTGTTGTCTTTTTTCTAGCTTCTGTAGCAGAGACTCATTAGCCTGTTTCAATTGCACATATTTTTGTCTGGTCTGTGGATTCTGTTGAAATTAAAACATATTACAGATTAAACACAAATTCATATTCCCTCATTCCTGCTTCACTGGCAGCCACTGACAGGGGCCATTTCAATTAGTGTTTAATACAATATTTATGAGGTATTTTAACGACATGTTTTTCATAGAAATTGGTAGTAAATAAGCTTAAATAAATGCTCGAGTATGGAGTTTAAAATTTAGCCGACTTGGTAGATCATGACAAAATTGTGGAATCGCAAAAATCTTGACCTTCTGTAATTCAGAAAATAAAGTACCCACAAATGTTTACAGTACCCATGTGATACCCATGTGACAAGAACTGAGTAGCTTACCATATCTTCTACCAAGGTATCTGCCATACGTCTACACTGTTGTATTTCTACTTCAACCTGTTGAATTTGTTGCTCAATTCTACAAATTAAAAACAATTACAAACATTCTTCAACCATTAATCATTTAGGATAATATATCCACAATAATTCAATTATTAATTATGTTAAACTGTTGAAAACACATCTGATGTCTAAGATATTTTGTAATAATTAAGTAGTTTTATTGTTGTTGTTTATCGTGTGTTTTTAATTATTTATAATGTATTTTATGTTTGTGCCTTGAGCGCTCTTATTTAGAGCGGATATGTGCCTTGTCACTATTATTTTATTATAATTATTATGGGCCGTAATTCTAAAACAAATTCCTTAAGGGTGCTGTCAAGTGTCGTTGTATGAATTTTTCAAGCACTGTAACTTTCAAACTATTTATGTGTTGTACATAAAATTATACACTTTCTTCAATGAAATGAGTCAGGGAATCCATTTTTCGTATCAAATTTCACTGAAAATCGTGATTTTTATATTTTTGCCCAAAAATACCTCTTTTTTGCCTAATTTTTGTAAACAACCTAACAAAATAATTGTTAGGTAAAAAATTCTAAAATTTTACACAAAGCATCTTAATTCAATTAGCTAGGACACATATTTTTTGTTTGCCTTTAAAAAAATTAATTTTGAAATTATTGACCAAAAAGTGCTAAAAAAGTGAATTTTGAGATTTTTTTATCTCAAAATTCACATTTTTAGTACTTTTTGGTCAATCCTTTCAGAACTAAAAATGTTAAAGGCAAAACAAAAAACAAGTGTCCTAGATAATGGAATTAAGATGCTTTCTGTAAAATTTTAGAACTTTTTACCCACAAATTATTTTGTTAGATTGTTTGAAAAAAGGCATTTTTGGGCAAATATATAAAAATCACAATTTTCAGTGAAATTTGATACGAAAAATGGATTTATTGAACCCTTTCCTTCAAAAAAAATGTATACTTTTATATGGATTATATGAATAATGACGAAGTTACGGCAGTTTTACGGAGGCTATTTGTGACACTTGACAGCCCCCTTAATAAATGAAATGTACTACAATTGCCACCATCAATACATAGTACTATCATTATCTTGCCTCATCTGCTTCAATATATTTGATTGAATGTATGAAATATTAATCATAGAGACTTACTCTGTACGTTCTGTGAATATAGTATCGATGTTATTGGCTTCTCTGTCATTCTGTGTCTTCAGCTGTGAATAATAAATAGACAGTAAGAAAATGTATAAGTTCTCAAAAAGTTTTCAAAGTCCCCACATAAGACAACCTGCTACAATAAAACTTTGAACAGGTTCCTTATTACGCAAACTGGGGTGGTAGTTACTTGTTTATCCAGATAAACAGCTTAGAAATTGAAATAGGGTATGTACTTTTCAATCTTTGAAATGTTCTAATGTTCTAATGTTCTGTTCATCTGTAGCCATTTTTAAAAAAGCTCTTAAAACCCATTTGTACAGTAATTAGTTTTGTTTTGTTGAGTATGCTTATTTTGGTTTTGTCATAAAGCGCTACGATCTCGATGTAGCAGCGCTATATAAATACCAATAATGTAATAATGTAAAAATGATCACATAGAGCAGATGGTGGGCAGGTCATAAATATAATTACTGTCTTTATCTTGATTTGGGTCACTTGTTGGTCGCTTTGCCATAACTTGTCTTATCAAGTTTTATCTGGAAATCATTTGACAAGTTGATATTCCTGTACTATAGTCGTCGTCTGAATACTTCGGCACTTTTTCTGTGACAACTGCGTACAGCGTAAACACGGAAGTGCGTTGTAAAACAGCGTCACAACAGCGTTATCTTTGAGCAGTTCGACGCGTCACGGCCCCTGTAATCCGATTGGCCGCGACTGTGGGTCATCATGATGAATGTCCCCGCCATACGCTCATTAACTAGACGCGTGCGTTGGCGGTTTTAAAAAGTACCAAAGTATTCTGATGACGACTATAGTCTTGTGATTGAAGTATTGTGTTATCAACCCAATGATTGGCTGGTGATAATGGGGGGGAATCTGTTTACCAGAAAATGTTAGCACTTGGAGGGAAATTTTGGCAATTGGGAGGGATAATTTAGCTGTTTTGAGCATAACATACAAACAAAGTTGTGGGAATTGGGAAAATTTGACTTGCTTCCTGGAAAATTAACATTTTGTCAAGCACTGTTGGGGATATCTTCTTTACAGATTCTCTTCAAGAGAGATACAAATGTATCAAACTAATGAACTCAAAGGCTATAATCTTCTCCAAGATAACTTAAAGGACAATACTAGAGTGGTACCAAATTCTACTTAAAATATTTTTGTTTGCTAGACTTTTCAATATGCAGCTTAAAACCACTATGAAAGGTCTAAGGTCATATAAAGGTCAAATTGCAATTGGAAAGTCTCACAAGCAAACATATTTACGTAGAAGTTATGGAAAAAGTTTGTACCACTCTAGCTTTGCCTCCTACAATGGTACCGAATCAGCAAAAATTGGCACTTGGCCCAAGGACTACTTCTTCTTGACTTGCATCTCATTAATTGCTCTAGCTGTTCTATAGTATTCATGTCCGACAAACACTAGCCACATGCAATTAGTTGGTTGGAATTGCTCTTATATAAAACCTGCCCATCTCTTACAACTTTTTGAATAGTGATTGTCGGCGTGGCCGGCATCCATTCCGATGAAAATATGGACCTGCCCATCCATTATCACACCATAGTCTGGCAACCAAACTATAGTGTCCATCTTTTATCCTCTTTCTTATGCATAGTATCGTAATTATATCTCATTCTAAAATGATTTTTAATGTCAAATGTAGTTTGGTAATCTAATCTACAACAAGTTAACAGATATCTTGCCCATTTATGAAATAAATGAATCCAGCAAGTTGTATACTTCTTTTTCTTCGCGATATGCTGCTATCAAGCTTGTGTATGTACTGCGGCAAAGCACAGCCCGGTAAAAGGCATTAAAAAATTGAAGCGTCCAATCAAACAACGTCTTTTTGATGATTTATAATATTAAACCACTCCCACTGCGTAAGAAAGACACATAACACCTACCTGCTGATGATCATCCAATACTTCATCCATTTCAGTATCTGTGTTGAGTTTATCCACCAACTGTAAATACACATAGTTAAAAGCTAAATGCAAACTGTTTATCTACATACACATATTCCTGTGAAGTAAAAATAATAGATGAGAGAGGTTCTGACATTTCAATACTGGCAGAATCTTAATTGAAGGCAATCTAAACATCAGGATGTCTCAAATTATAAAAATATAGTCAGGCCTCGAAATAAGGAAAAAAATCAAAGGGTCCTTCCTTGCCTTTAAAATTTCAAGGGGGCCTCACTAATAATTTTCAAGGGTCCAAAACTAAATATGAAATTTTGCATGATTTGGCTGCTTTTTTATTTCATAGCAACAACATAAAAGGCTTGAGTATCAGGGATGGTGCTGATTTTTTGGGGACAATAGGCCTTCAAAATGGAAAATCTAGGGATCCCAAGAGCTTTTAAGGGGTCCATCAAATTGTGTCATAACTAATGGCACACAAGCATTGACCTTGCTTTAAGACCTTCCATGTTAAGGGCAGTGTCAACTCGGCACTTGTTTCAAAAATTGAATTTCATATTTCTCTATTATTTTATACTTTTATATGTATTCTATCATTACCATCATAAGTTACTAATCGGAAGCTATTATTTCCCGTTCTTTTGGGTGATTTTAAATTGTTGTTTTAGTAAGTTTGAGTCAGGAAAAGGCGCATAGTTATTTGGCGGGAATTTAAGCGGAGTTCCGTGCTTTTCAAATGCTGCGACAGCTGTTCGATCATTGCGTCGCGCGCTGAAACTTCCCGCGCGTAATACTAGACGCGCCGCTTAATATCCGCGACGTAGACGCGAAAAACAAAAGAGCGCAAAACAATGTCTAAAATGTAAACAAAGGCCAATCTTACGATCATTTAAATTTCAGTTTTCTTCCAATTTCTTCACATTGTGACAATTTAAATTGAATTTGATAGTTTATTATGATTGTTCATAATAGTATACTCGCTTTTTAGGTCACACGCCCGTGTGTTCCGTGAACATTTAGCTTTAAATGGTGGAAAATGTCAATATTTTTACTAAATCGATGTTTTCTAGAAGTTCAAATTTGAAGGAATTTTACGAATTTTCAGACAACGTAACTAAAAATATATCAAACTATCAGGTCAGCTTTTACTACCATTGTGTAGAGGACTTTCAGCGCTAGGAGGCAATTTTTTATTTTTTCGATTATGGATTTTAAACTCGAGATTTGCATCCATTTCTAGCGAAATGTACGCAAAAAAACACGACTTTTACACTTTTCCGATGTTTTTAGCAATATTTCCAAAACCAAGCTTTATTTTGGAAAAAGAAAAAATTGCCTCCTAGACAAAATTGTTTTGTTTACAAAAACGTATATTAGAACAAATTACCATTTTTTATTTTATAGTTATGCTGTCTGAAAAATTTGGGGTAAAAAAAAATGGCTTTTTGGTTCATTTCTCAAAATTTAGTTTATTTGGTATCACATTGATATCACCATCGGCTTCCTTATCAAATTTCCTTTCTAAAAATGTATACTTTTATGTACTTTTATTCAATATTCTCAAACTTAGAAGCAAAAGTTGATCATCAAAATAATAGGGTTGACACTTCCCTTAACATATGTTTGCCCAATTGCTACGAAAACTAGCAGAAAGTTGACATCATAAATTGACTGTAGCAGGAATAAGGCGATCTAAATTCAAGTAGTTTTTCTTGGAAGTTGAAATAGGCTGAGCTTATTAAACCAAGACAATACAAGAACATATTCTTTGAACATTGAACATGATATCTGAAGCAAATGTTTGACTCACTTTATTCAGGAAAGTTAAAAAACATTTATGAAAATATTTGATGTTGACTCAGAAATACTTTCATTTCATAGCTGTCAGAGAGAATGAGCTGATTCAGAGCTCCATAATTATAAAGTGAACTGAAATTATTTTAACATCCATGTATATTATACACCCACAAATTAAGTATTATCATGTGCAAGTGCAATGTAGAGGAATAAATGTAAATGTAATAAGAATAAGACATGACACGTACATATGTACACTCATCATGCACTATGCCATGGGCAATGCCAATGCATGCAATGTATGAAGCTTAAATTAAATAGTGTAATGCTTCAGAGTTTGGAAGTTGATGATATTGAAATACTACCTACTTTTGGCACATTTCCATCATCAGAATAACATTTCTGTGGCTCAACAGTAATATTTTGGGTGGTACCAACATTAACAAATTAAAAACTGGCTTTACACATGTGTGTACTTACCGTATTATAATCACCAAGTTGCCCCTGGCATTCCTTGATTTCTATAGCAAGGGCCTCAGCTCTGAAAAGAACACAATACGAAGTGTGTGATTGTTATAAGGTCTAACAGCACTAGCAAAGCATTTAATTTCAATTTTAGTACATGAAACTACCTTGCTGAGAGCAACTATTAGATGTTGTTTTATTGGATTAGGATTTGGCTAAATATCTATCTTGGTTGATCTGGGTTTTGGGGTTTACCTGATCAAACAGAAATTTGTCCCTGAGAAAGAATTCATCATGGTTGATCTGGTTTCATCTGGTAAACATTTAAATCAGTAAATGAAAGGGAAGCAATCATGGTTTAAATTGGATCATTCTCTTCTGAACATAATTTTTTAAATGTCAGAAAGGGGTTTTTCTCAGGTTTTCCATGTGTTTACACAACACACACAACACATGGTACAAAAGTAAACACTGTGACAGATACTTAAAGAGGACATGTTCTCATACACTTACAGAGTGAGTGAGAAAGTAAGGGCACCTTGTTCACAAAGGTGTCACAAAAATGTAGGCATGCATTCGAAATCAATGGTAGCGCCATAGAGACATCATTTGGCTTTCAGTCAAAAGAAGAATTTTAAAAATCAACCATTGCATTACCATGTTACAGAAATTTGAGTAAAGCCCTAGATTTTGAAGCCAATCCACGGGATAGTAGAATTATCAAGCTATTTGTTTTAAATGTATTCTAGGTTTGCTTTCTGAATCAGCTGATATGTCTCTTTTACCTTTTCTTTCTTGAATTCAGGCTTTATTACTCATAATTCCATAGTTCTATTTATTTCTAGTCATTTTAAGATTCTGTATCCAGCATTCATGTGCCTTTCCAATCTTTTTCACTAGTTTCATTGATTGGCATCTCCGAATCAGCCAGTCAACAGTAGATGGGCTTTAAAATATCGGTTTTTACTAACATTGTTGTAACATTATGACGCAATGTTCGAATTCAAAAAAACTGTTTTGAATGAAAGCCAAATATGTGGTCTTTGTAGCACTATCATTGGTTTTGAATATGCAGGGCTGCAATTTCTGTGGCGCTTTCGCTACAATAGTGCCCATTCTTTCTGACTCACCCTGTATGGTCTAAATTAGTTCCTCACCGTTTCTCATATGACAAGAAGCTGTTGTTCTCTTCATTAGCCTGGTCTATATTTATTTGTAATGTGTTGTTTTCAGCTGTCAACTCATTCATCTTGGTCCTCAATAACCCGAGGTAGTAAGACTTGTCCAAGACTACTCTCTGTGGACCTAAAAATATTAAAATTTGCTTTAATGCCTTAACTTATAATACACATTTACAGCAAGTACACTATAGTTTGATCAGCTCCAAATAAGGACTATTGCAACATAACAAACAATATTCCCATCTTTTGCATGTCTTCATTTATTTTGTTTAAAAAAAGATATGGCTATGTTTTTGTGCGTATCGGGGGAGGGGGGAAAAGTACTATTTTTTTTACCCAAAAAAATCACCCAGCACCCCCGAGATTCGATCGCGGGACCATCCGCACCCCAGTCTGTCCCTCTACCAACTGAGCTAAACTCCCAGCGCATATGCGGGCAGCAACTTCCTGCCCACATATGCCTGCGGTAGGTCATCGAGGCAATGCAGCAGCACATGTGTGGAGATAGTTTCTGGCAGTAAGATTCAGTTGGGTTAGGGTTAATGGCTAAGTATTATATACATTTTACTCATTTATTACTTATTAATTGATATTTCTATTGCTTGGAATATATATTAAGCCGCGGGCCTTTATTGTTTTCATTTTACCAATGAATGTGTTGATTAACTAATTAATGTATTAACTAATTATTTGTCTTTATATTATTAATGGCCATCATTTGACAAATCTTTATTCCGTTTAAAACCATGGTAGAAAATCTAGACATACACTTGATGCAGAAGTTTAGTTAAACGGGAGTTAAACTACCCCCATGTTTAAAGTTAGGCACTTTCCAGTGAGTTAGGCACGTGTTTAAATTAAACAAATTTTTGAGAATTGCGTTTAGTCAAAGTTAAACGCCCGTTAAGCTTAAAACCATGTTTAAATATGTACGAGAATACAGCCCACAATGTCTAATGATTGAAGCTTTGGCTATCAGTTACAAGTTGAATCAATGAAATATTTCTATTGTTACCTTTTTTTCCTGTCTTCATTCCTCCGAGACCCTGTTGAGTTGTCGGCCTATCTGTCACACTGAGTTTAGCATCAAGAACTGAAAATAAAATTAATAACATCATCCATTAAGCTCTCTAGATTGTAGATTCTCAAAAGAAAAGAGAATTCAACAGGTTTGTTTGTGGAACAAATCTGCCACAGGGTTGCCATGCAGTTAGAAGACAAGCATTATATAATTCATCGTCATAGTGTATTTTAGGTCACTACTACACTTATTTTGAAGAAAGAATACAATTATATCCTTGTATTATCTGACCCATACAATGTGTGTGTATTGTGTAAATCTAGAGAAACACCGCTATAATAAGCAGCATATAGTTTGATATTGGACTCTGGTAGATGGCCTCAAAATCTATGTTCAGCTTTATAACCAACTCTGAGAAGGTATCTATACAATAATTGTTTTCATTTCACGACATCACTCTGACTTACCTCCTTGTGCCCCTGCAACACCACCCCTTGTACCTGGTCTGGCTGTACCAGGTGCCTGAAAAGAACAACAACAACTAAATCAATCCTCCGAAGTTTACCATTTCTGAATATTAATACATAATTGGTATTTCATTCCATTTTTATATTAAAATATACAAGCTTCTCTACAGCTCTTCTCCAGGTCCCTTTATGAAAGTGATTTATGATGATTAGGTGTCACTAAAATTGGTTGGTTAATTTTGATTATAATAGCTCATAACTTTGTAAATTTTCTTGAGAACCCTGGAAGAATTTTGTTGATGAGCCTATTGTCTATTGCCTACTTACCCCTGTACCTGGAGTTATCCTCATTGCAGTGCCAGGTGGAGGAGGCTGACGCATTGATTAGACACTAAGCCATAATGCTACCTATGCAATATGCCTGACTACTTACCCCTGTGCCTGGAGGCATCCTCATTACAGTGCCAGGTGGAGGTTGACACATTGATTAGACACTAAGCCATAATGCTACCTATGCAATATGCCTGACTACTTACCCCTGTGCCTGGAGGCATCCTCATTGCAGTGCCAGGTGGAGGTTGACACATTGATTAGACACTAAGCCATAATGCTACCTATGCAATATGCCTGACTACTTACCCCTGTGCCTGGAGGCATCCTCATTGCAGTGCCAGGTGGAGGTTGACACATTGATTAGAAACTAAGCTATAATGCTACCTATGCAATATGCCTGACTACTTACCCCTGTGCCTGGAGGCATCCTCATTGCAGTGCCAGGTGGAGGTTGACGCATTGATTAGACACTAAGCCATAATGCTACCAATGCAATATGCCTGCCTACTTACCCCTGTGCCTGGAGGCATCCTCATTGCAGTGCCAGGTGGAGGTTGACGCATTGATTAGACACTAAGCTATAATGCTACCAATGCAATATGCCTGCCTACTTACCCCTGTGCCTGGAGTTATCTTCATTGCAGTGCCAGGTGGAGGTTGACACATTGATTAGACACTAAGCCATAATGCTACCTATGCAATATGCCTGCCTACTTACCCCTGTGCCTGGAGGCATCCTCATTGCAGTGCCAGGTGGAGGTTGACACATTGATAAGACACTAAGCCATAATGCTACCGATGCAATATGCCTGACTACTTACCCCTGTGCCTGGAGGCATCCTCATTGCAGTGCCAGGTGGAGGAGGCTGACGCATTGATTAGACACTAAGCCATAATGCTACCTATGCAATATGCCTGACTACTTACCCCTGTGCCTGGAGGCATCCTCATTGCAGTGCCAGGTGGAGGTTGACACATTGATTAGACACTAAGCCATAATGCTACCAATGCAATATGCCTGACTACTTACCCCTGTGCCTGGAGGCATCCTCATTGCAGTGCCAGGTGGAGGAGGCTGACGCATTGATTAGACACTAAGCCATAATGCTACCTATGCAATATGCCTGACTACTTACCCCTGTGCCTGGAGGCATCCTCATTGCAGTGCCAGGTGGAGGAGGTTGACGCATTGATGATCCAGGACGAGCACCAGTTGTTGCTCGTCTACCACTCTGTGAGGGTGGACGATTCCTGTTATGAATGACCAATAATAAAAGAGGTAAGAACTGTCACCAACTTCTACAGCTTTGAGAAGCTGCACAATAATTCATTCAAAAGAAAATCTTGTACACCTTCATCCGCAGAGTGAACACATAAGGACTATAGGTAAATTAATAATTGAACGAACATCACGAACGCAAGTAAAAAGATGAACGCGCCCGAAATTATCACGCGAATGGTTGTGCGCGCTTCACGCAATGTACGAGATACGCTGCTTAGTTGTGTTCATTCAATTATTAATTTACCTATAATACAAATAATTGTTTGTTTCCGCTTACATGCTCTGACAAATTTGGGTTGGTAGGTAAGAATAATTTTATTTTACAAAAAAATTGTATTCCGGAATAAAATAAATTAAAAAATCTGTTTTATAATGCAGACTTACCAACCATAAACATGATAAAGTATAAGTATATCAGGCCCCTAACTTAACTGCATGCTTGGCAGGGCTGAAAATACACGGGCGAAGGGCGATTAGCCCCCAGTTTTTCAAAAATATTTTGGCCTATGTTATTAAAATGTACTAAAGGGGCAATTATTAGCAGAATTTGCTCAAAATAGCCCTCATAGCCAAAAAGGTATTTTATTCCCTGATGCTTGGTATGGTTTACACTTCAGCAACAAAAATTACTGGGCTCAGTGTCCATTTTCAGGGTCCAAAAATTTCCAAAATCACATAAAAATAGCGATGTCACACAACATCTGGGACCATGTACTGCTATAAAACAGATTTTACGGAATCACACGTTTTTCGTAAGAAATATTGGAATTTTTTATTTCACCATCTTAAACATTGCATTGAAATACTGATAGTCTACCCAAATATCGACCATTAGCATTCCGGGATGGAATGTGATTAAATGTCAAGTTAAATCCTTTGATAGATTGCGAAATTTTGGGGAAATACCCTTTTCGATGTAAACAAATTTGTTAATCTTTTAGACATTCTGTTTTGAACATCACAATTTGCTATTTAAGCTGGCATTTAATTTTAATTTAGCGAAACTGAAAATGTTACTGTTACTTTTAATGCAAAATTGTTTCTGTAATGTATGTTGATTGATGTTTCCCTAGAAGGACCTAATCCTTAATTCATGATTATAAACACTGATGATTGTTAAGTATAGGGCAATTCCACGGTAACAGCGTGACGGTTTGGAAGATATTTTCACACTTCATATGCAAATAACATACACACTTGAATTATTCAGAACATTTTTTTATTGCATTTCTACTACTACTAGTACAACCTACTCATAGAAAGAAGAAAAAAAGAAAAAAATCATTCACATTTATGAAATATGAATATTAATGAGTGCGGTAACAGCGTGACGCTAAAAAGGACATAGGTATTTTTCTCATTTATGAATGGTTAAAACTCTGTGAACTTTTTTTTTCATTTAAAGTTTCATCAGGTGGATTGTAATTATAAGAAAGTCAGCTATAACTTCCCTGTATAAAAAAGAAAATATCTTATAATTTTAAATATATATGATACAATAAACAAATTTGCATGGTAACAGCGTGACTGTAACAGCGTGACCAAAGGTTGACCCTATATGAGCAAACATTGACGATACAATTATTTCCAAAACTTACACTGATTATAGTGATTGTTGATTTTAATTAAATTAAATCACACTATAGTGTTCTTTGTTAGTTTAAAATAGATAAAATACAATATTAAATACAATTTTAAGTTAATTAAATTATCCAATTAAAACACATTTAACTTCAAAATTGTGTTGGAACTCACTGTATAATTCAATGGGGGTCACGCTGTTACCGTCACGCTGTTACCAAAAAAGTAACAGCGTGACATATTGCTAATTGAAATAATTAATTAACAAAAGGTAGTACTGCTTCTTTGAAGCATGTATGTTATAGGTCTATGGGAGTGTGATTTGCATTGCAAGTATTATTTAATTTGTATATATGTAGATTTAATGAAAAATTTAAAAAACCTTAAAAACATCAATTTTTTCGGTAACAGCGTGACATTTTGGTGAAATTTTAATACAAATTGATCGTTGAATCGCAACGCAGAGTGTTTTTTGGGTTTTTTTAATTTAAAGAATAATATAAGTATGTAAGAGCTCACAACTGATAAAATAATTTTAAAGTGATTATTTTCAGTTTATAAATGAATAGCATTATAAATAACAGATTTTACAACAAAATTAATCAAATTAGTAGATTATGCTAATTAAAACGGGGAAAAAGCACAAAATATGTAAAAAAAATGAAAATAAAGTTCATATCTGGAAAATTTAGACTTTTAGCTTTAATTTGATACTAAATATGTTAGGATATGAATAACTTGAAAATGAGTGGTCATGTCCACCTTTGCATGGAATTGCCCTATAGAAACACTACAGTAATAAAACACTTCGTAGCTGGGACGCCATGTTGTCTGATTCCGTTGATAGTTTCGATGGTATCTAATTTCGCCAATCCATATCCCTCGCTATGGGGAAATTGTATAGCGAGAAACTGTCAATTTGATTTGCTGTATAAAGTGAATGGTGTGGCTTTCGAATGAAAGCCGGGTGACAATGGGTGAATTACAGCAAAACTGCATTTCCGTTGATTTTCATACTAGCTACGCACCTTCATAAAGTCCTCATCTTTCTTTCCAGCCACTTTTTAAAACATGAAAATGCTAAATTATTCCATATTTAATCATAATTCTCCGCCGTGTAAACGCAATGGCAGAATTTTGTTTTAGACATTTCGCGATATCGCCGTCCAGATTTAGTCTCATCCCCAATCGCAAAATAACAAACGTCTATGTACGCTACGCACACCACTTGCGAACTAACGAAAATATTAAATGAGACTAAAACATGGCGCCGATTTCGATAAACATCGTTAGTGCCGTTAAGTGAATGGGCTTAGAATTTCACCTTAAATTTCAAGGGAATAGTGCATTTGTACAAAATGTTAAAGGAATGGCAAGATAGATGAGAAAGAGTAGATAAGAACAAGCACAAAGAAGTGTGTTTTTGAGCTCTGGTAAGCGATACAGAAATTACCACAAAAATCATATTTAGAAGGAGTCATACTTAGGATGGGGACAGATAGTGAAACATGCAAAATACCCTATGATGAATAATACCAACTGATGACAAATATCACTAAGTATGATTTGTTGTACCAGAGAGATGTTAATACTAATAGGAGGGTGGACAGGAAATTTAATGCGGGCTAAGTACCTCTCGAGTACCAGTAATCCACTTGCGCCTTTGTCCCAGTGAGTGAACTTGAATAGCCACTCCACTGGGCGGTCCGCTATTCAGAACCACCTGCGTTACGCTCGTTGGTACAGATGAACGAACACGATTGCACTGAGTTGATATACTGGAAATGACCCGGGATGACCTCTACCGGTACAAACTGCTAACGAGACCATTTGAGGTGACGTCATTCATAGTTAACAACAAACCATCGCCATTTTCAATTGCTGTATTGCTTGCTGACAAACTCTATCGAAAACCCGACCGAATTCCGTCGATTCCTTCTCAAGTTACAGCGAATTTTATTTCAGTCTTTCAACGGTAGGTGTAAAAAACAATGACTTTTAATACCGTTTTAATTAATATTTGCGGGGCCTGGCGGGAGTTAAAATATAGATCAAATTAAAGCTGAGGTTTTTTCCTATCGAATCATGAAAGTTCTGTCTTTGGCCAGCACGTCCCTCAAGTAGAGTAAATTAAGAAATAACCAGGAAATGAAACGGAAGTACTAGCGGTTTTGGTAAAAATCGTGATGCTGAAAAGGTAGACCGCGTGTTGTAATGTTTGTATTTGATTGAAATGGAAGGGGAGGGGTTAATTAATTGTTATACATTTCAAATATATTAAATTACATGATCCAATACTTTCATCCAGAAAAAAATAAAATGAAAAGACATTTTTAAATAAAGAATAAGGAAAAAGCAAGAGAGAAAAAAGGTCCAGATCCAATTCCCAGCCCTCATGTCCTGATAACAAATTGTTGCCCCTCCCCCCCTCCCCCCCCCCCCCCCCCCCCCCCCCTCAAGAGAGAAAAAAGGGTCCAGTACTCCAGATCCAATTCCCAGCCCTCATGTCCTGATAACAAATTGTTGCCCCCCCCCCAAAAAAAAAATAGAAACTATCTCTTCATCTTTCTGTCTGTTTTCGTATTTCTTATTTTTTCTTTCTGTGTGTTGTGTCATTTATTTAAATCATAATAAAATAGATATAAAAGTAAATTAGGAAAAAGCTACAACTCTCCTGTATTTAATGCAAACATCCGTAGATTATAACTCTTCTCAGATCAAAATGCCAAAACATTTTGAAAAATCATGTTTTGCCTCGGGAAAAATATGGGACATTTTTAAAATGGCGATGTTTGCGTCGGGAAATTCCCTGAGGCCAGATATTATTGAGTCAAATTCAGCCCTTAAAAACAACACATTTTTCGATTAATGTGATTTTCTTTCATCGATTGTTATTATAATACATATCATTTGCGATGAATTCTGGAGTTTCATAAATATTTAATCATTATTCTGACCAAAACGGTAAGTTTAAGACTTGTACTTTTGAGAATGGAAAAGTAAGCGTGTGCGTGTGCTGTGCATGGGTTTCAGCGTAGCTGACGGCCAAGAAGATGGCGGCGCGCGCTGATGGAACTTACTTTTTTACGGTCGTGAATAATTAAAATTTATACCTTTTTCAGTCGAAAATGTGCTTCTTTGATTTAAAAAAAGTTGACAGAAACATCTTAGCTATCGTATTGGGAGCATTATTTGTATTAAAAGCTATATTAATGGGTGATAAAAAATAGAAATGTAACTGATGTCATGAGTTGTAAAACTCTGCGAAATTCTATGCATACGACTACGAGTCTAGTATAGTAGTCATAAACAGATCACGGGCCGATCGAAATACAACCATTCATCGCGAATCGATCGTAACGCACGTAGGGACAATAGACGAGACCTCAGACCATCCTCCTCCTATTACACCTCCCTGGTTGTACTACCCACAACCCACCCACAATAATGCATCAGAAAAGTATAATCAATGGCTTTTTTTCTATTGCGATAAACCTTATTGAGTAGTACACAGACTGGCTGGTGCCAGTGGTGGTTAACCACCTGACCTGTCCTTTGGCAGTAATTCACCACATTTTACTTAGCCTATAATTTCCAAATGAAACATTTCTGGGCCCTAATAATATTTTACAGACATGAGAAAAATATGGGGATTCTTCTGATACCAAAATATCTAGATGTGAAAAAAAAATCATAGCCCCAAAAAAGCGATCGGGTCATATACCTTTAATGCCCCTTTATAAATAATATAATAGGCCTATCCTAATTAGGCCTAGGCTAAATTGTCGAATTCGGAAACCCGTCCCCGTCTAATTTATTGTGCCGCTGATTCTGATAGTGAGCATAAGAATACTACTACTAATTGCGTAGGGTGAATTTCTTATTATTCGAAAACCTATTTTACAAGCTTACATATTGAGGAAGTTTTAAAGCCGCTCTTCGGTTGAGACAATCGTGTTTTAGACAATGTTTCCTTTTTCAGCAGCGTCTCGTCGGCAAGGAATGTGCGCTTTGCATTGTGGGATTGCTAAATAAGTGATTGGCAATGATTTTTAGCAGGCTGACATTACTGCGCAATACTTGCATGCACTGAAACAAGCTGAAGCAGTTTCCTGCGTAAAAACACAGAGATATGAATGATCCGGGTTTGCATCGAACAGTTATAAACAAGGTGTAGGCCTAAGCAAGGGTAAGCAGGCAACAATGAATAACAATTGAAGCGAGAAAGTTTGAAATAAATGAAAAACATTAATTATTATTTTTTATAAAATAATAACAAATAGTTTATGCACAAATCAATTGCATGTATCTGCTAGCACCCCGGGGACCGGTACATGGCGGGCGGGGACCATGCATGATGCAGGGAATGTACACGAATGTACAAGAGCAGTGGCGTAGCCAAGGGGGGGCAAGGGGGGGCAGCTGCCCCCCCCTGTGGGGTTCTCTGCCCCCCCTGTTGCCCCCCCTGTGGGAAATGTCAGTTGAAATAATTTGGGACTAACCTATTCACAACACAAGGAAATTCAATCCTCAATTTGGTTGTTGCCCCCCCACCAAAACTCCCGGCCCCCCCTTTGCCCCCCCACTGAGAAAAACCTGGCTACGCCACTGTACAAGAGGCGGTGCCCGGCTATACGGGGGAGTGTACGGGCACGTACAAACTGTGCCCCCCGCTAGCTGGGGCATATAGCGGGGACGTACGCTATAGGCTAGCTGCCCTAGGCCGGGTACGCAAATCCAAATATACACCCCGGGCCTAGCTACACCCGTAGCTATACATACTTGATACTAGAGCTAGAAATGCAATACACTTGACGGAATAAGCCTATTAGTATTAACATAAAGAACACATAGAAATTCATCCCGTTATGGTTGCAAAAAGAAATTAAGAGACCCGCGGACTGGTAGCCCGGGCTGTGACTGTAGCGGGGATGTACAAAAAATGGTGCCCCACCCTGCGGGCACCATACACAAATTTACCGGGGATATCACATTTGTTTGAAATTTGTATGTCCCAGCCCTATAGTCCCTGCAGCAGGTCACAGGTCCCCGCACAGGTCGCCAGGGCCAGGCGTGCAATTGATATTAAAGTGCATTATATTACGGGGCGGGGCGGTCATTTTCTTTGGTGAGGTGTCCCAAAAAATGTCATTTATGATTTATCCATCATAATCTTTTTATGACCGCCCCCCCCCCCCCACATTTGGCACGTGTGCCACTAGTTGAGAAGCCCTGTTCTATAATCACTGTGGTTCGGAAGTCACATAGAAATTGAGGACCCTATATCTAAAAGGGGGTTAAGTCACAATCTTGTGAAATTGTAGTTAAGTATCAGTTTCTGCTACAAGGAGGATCTCTGCACCCTAATCTGTTCAAATGTTACAGTTAAGGGAGCACAGCACCAAGACGCTCTCCATAGACTTTACTGTTAAAAAAGGCTTACTTAAAGGTAGATGACCCGATCACATTCCGATTTTCAACTTGAAGTTTTCTATTCTACATGGAAGGTCATCCTTAAAAAAGTCGTGTTCCAAAGTTTGAGTTGCATAGCTCTAGTGGTTCTTATTTTAGACGCACAAGATGCTGTGAACTGTACCCATTAGTAGTACACAAACTATATCGGTGGTATACCACCATTCGCGGTAATTCGACGTTATTTCATCGATTTCTCCGTAATTATACAGATTTAGGCCGTCAAATTTCAGTATGATGATGAGAAAAATACGAGCTTTCATATGATATGAACATCTCCGTATGTTTGAAATAATTCTGTGTTACGAAAATGTGATCGGGTCATCTACCTTTAAATGGCTCTAGTTTCTAAATTAGCCATAAAATTTCAATGAAATTTTGATATGTTTTACTCACAAGGGTAATCTACAACATATCTCAATATGAAGCAAACTTTCTCGTGCACATTTTTTGCTATAAGCCGCCGCATAACAACGTAGTGATATGCCTACCTAAATTCGGTCTCCGGTCTGGATATCACCGCGTGTGTAAATCGGTCCGTGAAATTAAAATTGACCTCAAATCACCTAGTTTAAATGTCAGAACATCAACTACACATTTCAAACACATTATATTAGTGAAAAATTATATCATAAACCGTCAAAAAATAACTCTCTTTCCCGCCAAATAGGAACTATTGTCGTACTCAACTTTGATTGATCGCGACGATAGCGTGTCGCGATACCTATTTAGGTATGTGCTCCCTTATAGAGCACAAATTTGCTCAAAATCATTCAAAATTGATATCAACTTTTTCAGCGTGAAATTTTGAACAAACTAGCCAAATAAAATTACAATTGAACAATCCGTTTTTGAAATATGATCTGATCACGGAGGCCGCATCTTCCGTAAAATCACTATTATTTTCCGTTTTTTGACTCTAGACGCGGCACGCTTTGATTTGTTAGGCCTACACTCACGAAATTCAAACTTTTTGACTCAAATCCAACTGATTTTGATTTCAATCAGTCTCTGATTATGTCGACCTAACCCACCTATAACACATCAACTGAAATAACGCCGTGTTTTTGTTTAAAAAAGAGCAACCACACCCCCCCCCCCCCTGTTTTTTAAACCGGACAAAGTTGGCCTATGCCATAAATACACTGCCCAGTAGATATCAAAACGCATAGATTTGGGTGAAACCCGACTTTTATTTATTGCATTGTGTAATACACCTACACTGGATCGGAGCACGCGGGAGATCGGGCACCTGGCGCTATAAGGGAGCACAGCACCAAGACGCTCTCCATAGACTTTACTGTTAAAAAAGGCTTACTTAAATGGCTCTAGTTTCTAAATTAGCCATAAAATTTCAATGAAATTTTGATATGTTTTACTCACAAGGGTAATCTACAACATATCTCAATATGAAGCAAACTTTCTCGTGCACATTTTTTGCTATAAGCCGCCGCATAACAACGTAGTGATATGCCTACCTAAATTCGGTCTCCGGTCTGGATATCACCGCGTGTGTAAATCGGTCCGTGAAATTAAAATTGACCTCAAATCACCTAGTTTAAATGTCAGAACATCAACTACACATTTCAAACACAACATATTAGTGAAAAATTATATCATAAACCGTCAAAAAATAACTCTCTTTCCCGCCAAATAGGAACTATTGTCGTACTCAACTTTGATTGATCGCGACGATAGCGTGTCGCGATACCTATTTAGGTATGTGCTCCCTTATAGAGCACAAATTTGCTCAAAATCATTCAAAATTGATATCAACTTTTTCAGCGTGAAATTTTGAACAAACTAGCCAAATAAAATTACAATTGAACAATCCGTTTTTGAAATATGATCTGATCACGGAGGCCGCATCTTCCGTAAAATCACTATTATTTTCCGTTTTTTGACTCTAGACGCGGCACGCTTTGATTTGTTAGGCCTACACTCACGAAATTCAAACTTTTTGACTCAAATCCAACTGATTTTGATTTCAATCAGTCTCTGATTATGTCGACCTAACCCACCTATAACACATCAACTGAAATAACGCCGTGTTTTTGTTTAAAAAAGAGCAACCACACCCCCCCCCCTGTTTTTTAAACCGGACAAAGTTGGCCTATGCCATAAATACACTGCCCAGTAGATATCAAAACGCATAGATTTGGGTGAAACCCGACTTTTATTTATTGCATTGTGTAATACACCTACACTGGATCGGAGCACGCGGGAGATCGGGCACCTGGCGCTATAAGGGAGCACAGCACCAAGACGCTCTCCATAGACTTTACTGTTAAAAAAGGCTTACTTAAATGGCTCTAGTTTCTAAATTAGCCATAAAATTTCAATGAAATTTTGATATGTTTTACTCACAAGGGTAATCTACAACATATCTCAATATGAAGCAAACTTTCTCGTGCACATTTTTTGCTATAAGCCGCCGCATAACAACGTAGTGATATGCCTACCTAAATTCGGTCTCCGGTCTGGATATCACCGCGTGTGTAAATCGGTCCGTGAAATTAAAATTGACCTCAAATCACCTAGTTTAAATGTCAGAACATCAACTACACATTTCAAACACAACATATTAGTGAAAAATTATATCATAAACCGTCAAAAAATAACTCTCTTTCCCGCCAAATAGGAACTATTGTCGTACTCAACTTTGATTGATCGCGACGATAGCGTGTCGCGATACCTATTTAGGTATGTGCTCCCTTATAGAGCACAAATTTGCTCAAAATCATTCAAAATTGATATCAACTTTTTCAGCGTGAAATTTTGAACAAACTAGCCAAATAAAATTACAATTGAACAATCCGTTTTTGAAATATGATCTGATCACGGAGGCCGCATCTTCCGTAAAATCACTATTATTTTCCGTTTTTTGACTCTAGACGCGGCACGCTTTGATTTGTTAGGCCTACACTCACGAAATTCAAACTTTTTGACTCAAATCCAACTGATTTTGATTTCAATCAGTCTCTGATTATGTCGACCTAACCCACCTATAACACATCAACTGAAATAACGCCGTGTTTTTGTTTAAAAAAGAGCAACCACACCCCCCCCCCCCCTGTTTTTTAAACCGGACAAAGTTGGCCTATGCCATAAATACACTGCCCAGTAGATATCAAAACGCATAGATTTGGGTGAAACCCGACTTTTATTTATTGCATTGTGTAATACACCTACACTGGATCGGAGCACGCGGGAGATCGGGCACCTGGCGCTATAAGGGAGCACAGCACCAAGACGCTCTCCATAGACTTTACTGTTAAAAAAGGCTTACTTAAATGGCTCTAGTTTCTAAATTAGCCATAAAATTTCAATGAAATTTTGATATGTTTTACTCACAAGGGTAATCTACAACATATCTCAATATGAAGCAAACTTTCTCGTGCACATTTTTTGCTATAAGCCGCCGCATAACAACGTAGTGATATGCCTACCTAAATTCGGTCTCCGGTCTGGATATCACCGCGTGTGTAAATCGGTCCGTGAAATTAAAATTGACCTCAAATCACCTAGTTTAAATGTCAGAACATCAACTACACATTTCAAACACATTATATTAGTGAAAAATTATATCATAAACCGTCAAAAAATAACTCTCTTTCCCGCCAAATAGGAACTATTGTCGTACTCAACTTTGATTGATCGCGACGATAGCGTGTCGCGATACCTATTTAGGTATGTGCTCCCTTAAGTCATGTGGTAAAGCTATGTAAGAGTCCATGGGAGGTACAACCCGAGTGGGTCAAGTCCACACATATGGACACAATGAAACCCAGTTTTTTTGCCATTTTTCTCAATGTGACTTAACCCCCTTTTAGATCTAGGGTCCTCAATTGTGGTCCTGTGCATTGGAATGAGCAATACCAGAGCAGGTTAAAAGGTCACAGATTCCTACGTAAAGAGTAGGGGATCATCCTGGTCTGTGTCAATACACATATTCCTAGGTTACAGGAACTCGTAGTCTATTGTCTGTCACTAGGAGCGCGTTTCTGCTGGGGCACTGCAAAAAGTAAACGCAAATAAACGCTAAGTTTCAATCGGTCAGTTTTTAATCACCCGTGTTTCTACTTGCGAAAAGTTACCGCTAAAGTATATCGATCCTAGTCGATGGGCCACGACATTTGACAATGCCACCGCACCTGAAAAAGATTGCTTCACAATGTGTATAACCCAGCGTGACACGGTTGACAGCGCAAACCGCTAAGATTAATCGCCTTTCTGTTTCTATTGGGTTTATTGCCGATTATTGCCGGTTCCAAACCTGGTTTGTGAAGGTTTTTGGGATTACCAAAAATACCGATTATTGCCGGGTCCTGCTTGTTTCTACTAGGCAAACTTAGCGTTTATTAGTGGTTTCTTCCCCAGCAGAAACACGCTCTATGTTTATGTGTATGTCACAACTTGACGCTGAATTAGCTGCTGCCTGGATGTTGCAGCGTCTCGTGATCTAAATGAAATGGCGCTTTAAAAAAACTAATATGTATACATGTGTATGTATGGAGGAAATTTCAAGCTATTTTGTTCACGGAGCTGCATCCAGATGCATAAATTGCGCGAAATTAATAGTGCAGCATGTGCGTGACGATTTCTCGATTGACGCACGGTCACATTTAGAAATTGCCCGGTACGCACTTCTGGGGTTTACATACATAATACACATGTATTATAACTGTAACGCCGCACCCCAATGATTTTCGGTGGGGGGAAGGAAGGGAAATGAAAGGGGAAGGAAGGGAAATGAAAGGAAGAAAGTGGTAAGAAAGAATCGTTTATCGTCAGGACGGTGTTTAATTTGGATCAGGAATCATTAGGCATGGCTGGGGGAGCTAGTACTCAAATTGGCCGAATCATAGTTGCAAGACCCCTGGTTATGGTATAAAGGTGATCAATTCAACTTTTGTGTATATATGAAGCGCTTTGTTGCAAAAGGGCCACCAGACCACTCCAACATGTTACTCATTTACTGTTTCTATATGACTTGGATAAGTGCATCCATGCACGCCTATTGAAGCACCTACAATACAAGCCACATTCCACATAAATGAATAGCCATCCATTCAATAATGCAAAATGAGTAACAGGTAGAAATGGATGTAGGCCCTTTTGCAACACAGCTCTTCATATAGTGATTTATTTCAGTAACATCACAGACCACAAAGTGTGTAAAATGGGCAAATTTACTGGTTCTCAGATTTCTAAAGTTAATGATAAAAACTGACAGCTTCAAAGCCCTAGGACCCCCACCAGGGCTCTGCACCTGGACCCTGCTGGTGCTACGCCCCTGGACCCCAATGGAGGCCTAGGCGGCCCCCAACCCCACCAATTGTGCCCCCCCCCCCAAAAAAAAACACCTCCCCCAATCACAACTACCACGCTTCGCCCCTGAAGTTAACTATAATATTATATTAATAATAATATTAACTCCTTGCTTACAAGCGTGCAGGTAGTGTTACCGATCATGTTTTGCTAACTGTGTAATCTACGCACCGCTTTGCATTGTGGGAAGAAGAAAAAATTCAGTTCATTTGCATTCTTCATTACGACAAAGACAAGCATTTAATGAAAAAGATGAAGCGAAAACTGGGGTAACTTCTATGGCCCATGTTAAAGTATTACCGTATAAGAAAAATTCAAATTTTTCAAAATTTACAGCCCAATTTATTTGTTAATGCTTGTGAAAAGTCAAAACAAGCAATCTCACCACAAGTTAATTGATTACCATGTTTATTTGCAATATTTATCTCTGGCTTTGCAATTTGTTTATTTTTTGGTATTTTTGGTATTTAATACATGTCTGTAAAATTTTCATATGAGTTTTTCACAAGTGTTGGGTAACTTTGGCCCACTCAAAAGATTAGGGGGAAAATGTATCTAGAAATAGTTAAATTTTCAAAACTAAAATCATGTGAGAAAAATGACAGCCCAATTTATTTGTTTATGCTTGTAAAATGTCAAAATGAGCAATCTCACCAAATGATTTACCATGTTTATTTACAATATTTACTTTTTTGTTATTTTTGGTATTAAAAGTTTGAAATATCTTATTTAATGCTTGTAAAGAGTCAAATAAAGCAATCTCACCACAAATTAAATGATTTACCATGTTTATTTGGAATGTTTATCTCTAGTTTTGCAATTTGTTTATTTTTTGTTAGAACAAAAAATAACATGGTGCGCCTAGGCGCACCATGTTCAATTTAATTATAAAAATGGTTTAAAATATCTTATCATCAAACAAACAAGTTTTTCACATAGACAAAGTTGCTTCCATGTGGGGTAACTTTGTATCGATACCAGGTTCAGAAAAATTTGCACATTTTCCGGGAACTTAATTTAAAAATATGAATTTCCCTTCATGAAGAAATATTCCCTTTAAATTATTATTTTATTATTTTTGTGTTCTCTCTTCTTCCTTAAAAATTTCAGAGTTTGACCTAAAATGGCTGCACCACCACCAAATGCTTCAGATGATTTGCAACTGGCAGAAGAGTCTCCTCCTCCATCAGCATTTGCAAAATGGATGGAGGAACAAAGACACGACGTCCTTGAAGGCGACCCATTTGCAGATGAGACACGGAGTAATAGACTCAAAAGTATCATGGCAGGTGTAGCATCTATGGCCATATATTTTAGATCTTATCATCATGCTAAGAGGTTGGGAACTTGGAAGGCACTGTTACCAATAAGCTGCTTAGGAATGGGAACAGGTTAGTGAAAATACACTCTAGCCTTAGAGAAGAGTATAAATTAAAACAGGTCTTGAACACTCACATTGTTATCTGTATTTTCAGACTAACCATAGTCCGTTTTAAGCGGGTTTGCGACTGGTAAGACTCCTTTCCTTTTGTGGTGATGAAAAGGGCGCTGTGGATGTTAAGAATTGGAATGAACTATAATGGTTAGTCGGAAAATTACAAATAATAAAGTGAGTGTTGAAGACCTGTTTTCATGCATAAATTCTGTGCCTGTAAAGTTACATTACTGGTCCAGACAGGCCTGCAAAAATGGGGAATCTCATTCCCAGCAAATTTAGGTATTTCGAGGGAAATTTTGCTTTTCCAAATAAAGAAATACCTAAAAAGTAGAGGGAAATCTAGCTTTCTATGTGGGAAACTTTGTTTGCTTACCAGGTAATAAACATTTTTTCCAGCCCTGGGTCCAAAGGAACAGAAACAGGTGTATATCATGCTTGGCTATGGACTTGCACAGGTTTCCGCTATTTTTCTGTAACACACAGATATCCTTAAAAAATATTTCACCAGATTTTCCCTTTTAGTAATCACCTAAATGAAACAGGCGCATTTGTAGCATTTCGTATGGGGTGAGGGGTATTTCAGCTTTCAGCTCCCCTTATGTAATTGACTGGAATGCTTTAACCCTAACCCTCCTGGACACTACAAAACATGACAGTGCTTACAATCTTGTACCGCGCGCGGCCCCATCAATCTCGTGCATCAGAATCGCACACACGCAGCCCGGGTTCGATTTGCGGTGCATGCGGAGAGTGATTTTCCCCTCAAATTTGACCAGTTTTTCTCCCCTGATAGTTTAATTCACAAAAACACGCCCAGGGAGTTAGGGTTAATGGACTTCATTAGGAGGGATAATTCCAAACTTTCTCTTTTTCTTCCTTTTACCTGAGACTAATATTAGTCTCAGCTTTTACCTGGCCGTTTTGGCACCAACTTGGGTACATATCTTTTCCCTCTTTTAGCTGGACTTTTCAGTAGTAATGTTGGCATATATTCTTCTTTCTCATGCACCGCCACTATATATTGCATGTGACATACATTACCTGTTAATCATGTGTTTTTATCCATTTCTTTTTTGTTTCACAGTTTTGCTTGGCAGTAGCTCTTATCTAATGATGAGAGCATATGGTTATATTGAAAATGACTTTGAAACTGTAAAGCGTATACAAGACATGACTGGACTCAAGATGGATTCATCACCAGCAATAACAACTGAATCAGGACAAACAAATAACACAAATGATATGCAAGGACAACAACTTATACACAATGTGAAACAAAGCTAACATCTTGCTTATTTGTTGATGGACTCAACATCATTTCCATCAAACGTAGGAGATAAATATATGGATTTCAGAGCATAGTGCATATTCAACAAAGAAATTGAAAGCTGATGTCTGATTATTATGATGGCCGGGAGAGTGTAGCTATTGTTACTTGCACAGCAGGATGCGAGCACATCACGTTATGTTTAGGTCCCATGCTTTTAAAACTTTCGCCAAAGAAGATAATTGGACAGAAACCATTTGACAGGGCAGTGGCCAGAGTCCATTGCCTGTCTATTTTGTAATCACATCGTATCGAGGACTCAGAAACACAAGGCCTCATCTCCACTTTTTTCAACAATGAGATTTTGGTATCAACATTTTCAGAAAGAAATCTTTCCAGTCACACATCTCCATAACACACCCCCTTTCAAAGTTATAAGCCAGTATCACAAGGCCTCATCCCCATCTCCCCAAAGTGTTCACTGTCTTCAATAGTCCTTTCTCAAAATGGTCAAAATGGAGATAAGGCCTTGTGTTTCTGAGCCCTTGATATGTATGATGAGACAGACTTTCAGCTATAAGTCACTCATATACCTATACAGTCCTAAAAAAGTAACTTACCAGGTAATAATTAAATAATATGCTCATAACATAACATGAGATATATCACAATAACAAACAAACAAAATTCTCATTTGAGCATTTGATAATTCAACACGCAACCTCTATCTATATGAAGCAATAGGCAGATTATTGATAAACTGGTAGCGACTCACCGGTTGAAAGAAAGATGAGGATTTGGGATGCTTCAATTGATCAATGCAACCCATACCCATACCTGTCACACTATCATGCATGTTCAAATCCCAAGTGTGAAAATAAAAGTTACACTTTGTCTCATTCTTTTCTGTGTAGCATTTTCAATTGTTGACCGATCTTCATGAACAATATCTCAAATTGTCAAAGAGTAAAAAATAATCCATAATATTTTAATTTGATATTTTAAAGTTGATGCTAATATAGTTTTGAGCGTATTTATTACCTGGTACGTTGCCTTTTTTGAGGACTGTATATCTATCTATGTTATAAAGCCTTGCCCCAGCCAGCAAATTAAGATGGAAGTTGCATGACCATACTGTGATGTAAAAGCAGGCATACAACAAGTTAATCAGTGATCATACATGTTATTTCAGAGTTATTTTCTTCATGGACTTGAAACAAAATGTTAAAATACATAAACATGTCGCATTAATTAATTGCTTTGCTTATAATCAACATTTGACAAAAGGCATATTATGTAAAAATAGGCCTATAGGCCCAACATGAAATATGCATGTTTTGTTTCATGATTGCAATAACAATGCATGTGCATTGATAGCGTATAAGTCAGTTACATTATGCACACAAGCCCGGTTGATGTAGCGGTTAACATGAGAAACTTGCAGGCTGCTGGCCCGGGTTCAATTCCTTGACCAGACTTCTGTTTGATAACCAATCTTCTTTTTCTTCATCGGCACGTTATCTTAGAGCTTTGTCTTCATGGCGCATTATTTTATGTGTCTTTATTTATTTTACATAATAACATATTTTAATGCTAAGAACAAAACATGTCATTGTGTCATTAATTGCTATCTTCTGAAGATAGTAATTTTGCATGAACTTTATATGCCGTTTGTCAAATGTTGATTATAAATAATTTAATAAATATACGAAATCTAATTGTTCTTCACCATTTTGTTTCAAATCCATGAAAATAAATTGTAAAAATAACATGTTTTTACATATATGCTGCCTCCATATTGACTGACCAATCCCTAAATTACTTATTTAATTAATATTTGTAATTTTTAGGAAATGTAAACAATATTCCCTTTAACCCTAACTCTACTTCACCACACGGCAACTGTGCGGAAAAAATGTTTTTATAACCTGGCGTGCAGGTTTTTGGGCTACAAAACAGACCCAGGCTATATAACGAGGCGAATATACTCGCCGAGTGTCGACTGACAGCCGTGGTTTAGTGACTGGGCCCTTGTACTGGACGTCCATGGTTCAAATCCCGGGGGCATAGGGGTGACCTTTCTGGTGAATTTTGGGGGTCGGAAAAGAAATCTGTTGCCGTGTGGTCAGAAATGTGACTGAGTGATTGAGAGATTTCCTGAAAAATTGCGAAGGGCGAAGCGTAGCTAGCGGAGCTCTCGCACCTCACGACACGCGGTGTCAAAATTTTATAGGGGCTTGTCTGGAGGATAGGATATAGAGTATCACCCCCCCCCCCCCCTAAAAAACATGTTTGACTCTTTTTATGTTGAACCTGTAATATCATCAACTGATTCCGGAAATGCAAAAACAAAAACAAAAAATCCTTCTTCCTTCCAAAAATCCAGATTTTTTTTTGGCCTAATTTCCGGAAATTTCTGGAAAAATCACATCTCTGGTGTGGTGATCTAGAGTAAGGGTTATTGATCGTGCAAATTCTCATTATCATGGGACGTTTGGTTTTAAAAGATATGGCAAAAAAAAATCTTAAATGGTGAATTTAGGATTTCGCTCAGACAATCAAGGAAATAATAGTTGGTGTACTTGACGCAACTAGTTACATAGTTGGCGTACTTGACGCAACTAGTTACAACTATCCCTGTGCTTGCAATTGAGATCAGACTTGGGACATAGCACTGTTTAATAGAAAGCAGAAGTTTCCCCCCTTATATCCTTCCCCACACCCCATCAATCAATGTTGGGGGAACTGCCAAGGCTTCTGATAACATAACACGGATTAACATTGCCCGGGGAGAGGGGGCACTTTTCCCCTTAATTTTGAAAAAGTGTGCCAACCTTTTTTTTCTTGATTGTCACGTAGGTCCAGCCTATTTCCGTGTCTCTGAGATACATGTAGCATCATGTAGTATACAAATATTGAATGCTTGAGAGTGTGATAGTATACAAATATTGACTTCTCACAAAGGAAATGGGGGTGAATTATTGCCCGAGGTGATCTGGAAACTGTAAAGCCTACTATTTACTATTCTTAAAATAGTAGGCTTATGGTCTCCAGATCTCTGAGGAACAATTAAAGTTCACCCTATTTCATAAATAAAGAGCAGTCTGTATTTGTTTTATTTTATGCATGGAAATATTTTAGTGTGCAATTTTGATCAAGATCTTAATAATATGCTAGTAGATTCTCTGCAAAATAGGCTTACTGTTTATAGCGTGCCGTTAGTTAACTCTCCATGAGTCGCCGAGGAAAAATTACTCTCTCATGCTGAACACACTTCAGCAATAGAGGTCTAGGCCTCATTGCGGAATGTCCTCAGATGAATTGACAACAAATGTAACTTAAATGTTCAGCGGATAAAAAGATGTGTGCAGTAAGTAAAGAATATTATATCATGATAGGCTTGATTTCAACCATGTGATAGTATACAGATACGACATGGTATAGAGGAAAGTAGTGTGAATTACTGGCCCCGAGGTGTTGGAAGAGCACTCATCCAACACCGAGGGGCCAGTAATTCACATTACTTCCCGATATAAACCATGTTGTATTTTGTTTTACTATACATCATAAATATTCATCACGAACTTATAAAAAGTTACAACTTAGCTTAGGCCTAGACCTACCTTGTTTAAATAGATAATCCAAAATGACACGGCCGGTGTTTCCAATCAAAAATCCAATGGAATTCAAATTTCGTAAACAGTAAACAGTCAATATAAACAATGTCAACATTCAATAAAGTTCCAATAAAACGTCAAGAAATAACGCTGTATACCGTTACCGTAACGTTTGCATTGATCTCTTAGCGTAGAATTCACCTCCTTTGCCTTTGGTACGGATCTCGGCGTAGACTAGAACTTATGAAGTATGATGCATAAATCACGAGTTTCAAGCTGCTCAGCTTCAACAATGTTGGTGCTACAATACGTGAAAAAGATGCCTACTGCTTTCTGTATAACAGCTTTTGTTTGTTTTGCATCTTTTCCATCAACAATAGCCTTTGCAAATCCTTCTCTGACAGTTCAGCGAAACGACTAGCAGACGACGCCATTTTGACAACAACAGAATAACCATGCTCGTCGCCAGAATGCAAAGTTCTATACAATGTGACGTGTATACGTTTGTTGAACTGTTTCGTTCAGGGGATGAGACTTAAGGTGCGGTAGTAGCCTCCTAGGGGTGCGGTAGTACCCTTATTTTTTCCCCGCGTCTTTCCCGTACGCGAGGAAGTAGGCTAAATACTGAAGTGCGTAGTTAACGGAATAGACCAATAGGAAACTGCGATTAGCTTATGAATATTTATGATGTATAGTAATTTTTACTATCATTATGGCTGGAAAAGAATGATGTGATATCATGATATAAAACAAATATTGAATGCCTTTTGTTTGTGTAATAGTAAAACTATATCACTCGGTCCAATTTGGAATATTCCATTACACTCGGCTTCGCCTCATGCAATGGAAAAATCCAAATTTGACCTTGTGATATAGTTTGTACTATCACACGCTCGGGCATTAAATATTTGTATACTATGCAGACGACTTGTTTATATTTGAAGCAATTCCTCTTTTGCTGTTGTGCACTGAGTGGACGTCATAAACAGATGGTGGTGGAATCAATTTATTCTTCATATATCGTGTAGGTTCTACTACTAGATTTGTAAACATTATAACGAAAGCTTTTAATGGAGAATCATGATCGATCGCAATAGGGTTTTATACACAAGACGCTCCATACCGGTACGGCATGAGGTAGGGCAATGTTTGGCTTTCAAAAAGTGCTATTGACTAACCAGTCAATCGGTCAATAGTACTTTCTTGAGAGACAAAAAAGACCGGGAATGACATCAAGCATGAAATATACCAAAATATTTTGGGTGATCTGATGTAGTATTCACCAATCAAATGGCAATAATATGTTCATGTGTTATATAATAAAACTATATCACACAGGTCAAATTTAGACTTTTCCATTTATACACAAGGCAAGCTGAGTGTGATGGAGCAATCCTAAATAGGACAGAGTGATAACTGATATAGTTTTACTATTGCAAAGCAAAAGGCATGCAAGATTTGTTTTATATAATAATCAAACATTCAATTTTGAGCCGCCATTGCTAAAATCATGCCTATCATTACATAATAACATACCTTCATGCACGCTTTCATCTTTCATCTTTGTATACATGTGTATGCATCAGCACTATAAGAACATGTTTTTAAATTGTAATCTCTTTACTCAAGTATTGTTGTTACTTGTTACACTGAATAAAAAATGAAAGCGACTTCAATTGAGATAGTTGTATATGATTTAAAAGTGAGTGACCAAAACCTCACTCTTCCCCATCAAAATCCTAATTTGGGTACTGAATCAGAAGACCAGCCATTCGTCTCATTACCCTTGGGGCCAAATGTTAGGTCCAAGAGATGTTTCCTTTAGATGTTAAAAATGACAATTATACCCAAATGTTGTGTAACTATGGAAGTTCTTGTCCAGGGGGATACTTTCTATAAATCAGCAGAAAACTAACAATAATTGGTAGAAAAGCCACAAAAAAGTTGGGTAGCTAGCACTTTCCAAGACGACTTTGATCTGTGCGTATCACCCCTGTGACCAGAAAGCCTGTATGACAGACTTGGGCGATATTAAATCCCGATTTTCACAAATTTATTAGATTTACATGTAGAATCCACACCACTAAATAAATCCCCACTATGTGTAAAATGACCCCTAATAAAATGCCATTTTCTTGTATATAAAGCGACTGGATACTCCCATTTTTTTTTCATTTCGAAAGAAGATCATGGTCTTAGAATTTCTGCAAACAAGAAAAAAAGGTACGGTCCGTCAAGCCAAAATGTATGAGCCATCAGAGCGCCCAGGTTTAAGTAATTCTAATCAAGTATTGAAATCTTTAAAATTACTAAAAATCATACAAAATTGGTCAAAGAAGAACATTTGCACACTGATATTGTTTGATTTTCTTCATTTAATCATCATCTGATCAAAATTTGAGCCAAACAAAACACTTTTGGAACATTTTCATATCGTTCTCTTGGACCAGTGTCATCACATCACATTCAACAGGCCTTTTTGTCATCTGCTCCATCATTTATTTAGTGGTGTGGACTCTACTCATTAAATGCGATAAGGTCACAATTTTTAAGGCAAGGAAGTATCGGCAACAAAGTTTGCATGATCACCCTCCCTCCCTGCACTACACATGCAGCAATCATTGTAGGGTGGGTGTCTCATCCATTGCAAATTGAAGCCTTACTTCCTATGTGTTTAAGAACACTTATCTCAGAGTTTGAATAAGTAACAGCAGTCTCAGTAGCTTTTGATAAGAGTATTGCACCATTTATTCTTGATGAATTATTATAAAATCACATGATTTTTTCATTTTAGTACTATTCATTCAATATTTTTACCCAATTATATACAACCTTTTTAGTTTACTTTGTTGTAACTATTTCCTAATGATGACGAACATGGTTGCATGTGACCTGTCACATAAAAATGGACATGTTGGAGGCCTGAGTCAAATCTGAGTTATTGTTATGACTTGAAAGAGCACATTTAAGCTTTGAAATGATACCATACCATGTTGAAGGTAATCAGACTTTATAATCACAAGATCTGATTTGAAGAGGCATATATTTTCTACTATATTTCACCAACAGGAAGACGATGATTTCCAGTCGATTGAATGACGTTGGTTCCCAATGTTATACAGTTCCCAATTTTAAATATACGATTTATTCCGCTTGATTTATTCCGTCAAACGGAATAAATCGATTGGGAACCAGCAATTATAACGTCATTCCATCGACTGGAAATCATCGTCTTCAACACCAACATGTCCTTTTTGATGTGACTGGTCAGTGGTCACATAAAACAAATACCTATTCATCAATCTATTAAATTATAATATAAAATACTGCAACACAGCCTCCATTTGGTTTCAGTTCAAATTAGTCACACATTTCAAAACTTCACATGCGCTCCAATTTGAAGTTGGCAAGAAACATTAAAATCTTATTTTGCAAAAGTGAAAGACAAATTGAATTGAAAAAAGTAATATAGTTTCAGTGGGAAAGGCCATAAAAGCAAATTATCTTTAATTTTGTTAGCTGATGGAGTTCTGCAGAAGGTGACCAAAAAAAACCTTTTTTACAGGCCTGACCGACCCATTTTTCTAAGAAATTGTAACCCGTATACCTGAAATTTGGGGAAATTGGTTTTTTTTACTTTATCAAAAAAACGCCAAATTCTTACAGATTTCTGTGATTTTTGTCTCATTTTGAAGGAAATAAACAAAGGCGACCTATAACCCAAATGAGAGGTCCATCAGCCCATAAAACAGGGGTGTTTTGTCACCTCAACTCCAATTATACATTAAATGTGTACACAGGTATTCCTAGTGTTTTGAATGTTATAGGTGCTACAACAACCATTGCTAATGCTATACAAAAGTTTGAAACAAATGTAAATGGAAGCTCTACAGCCAATGTTCTTTCAACTGTCCTGTCTATCTTTCTCCACATAATAATGGACATTAGACGCAACACTAGCGCCCTCACTATGAAGTATACCACAACTATCATGCCCAAACCGGCAAACTCCCTTAGTAGCATGAGAGCGATACTAGTCCATCCAGGCCAAACAAGAGGATTTTTTACAGGAGCATCAACATCGACGAGATATCCTAGCTGGTTGCTGATCCAACTGCCGGTCATGAGGCCGCTGAAGCTAGCCATAAGAACGGTGGTATCTTTCCGCGTGCTTGACCAATCTTTGCAAGGATATATGACAAGAAACAATGTGGTAGTTGATATCAAGATGACAGGGGCGTAAGGATGTGTCAGAAGAAAGAAGTCCAGAGCATCTATAAATTGTAGGATGATTCCCATCAGTACAAAACACACACTTGCTCCAACTAGGATATCCTACAAAGATAATAATGTGTTTTTATTATTCAAACTGGGTAGGGTAAAGTCGCCAGTTTTCAGTCACTTCGCCCAAATCGTGTAATGAAAATGACCTCGTCGTTATAAACTGACAGCTAAAAAAACGCCGCATAGTTGATGCCCGGTATAGCTTTTAAAATGGCGGCGACCGATGCAATTACACGATTTTAGCCAAGTGACCAAAAATAGGCGCTGACCGAAAACTGGCGACTTTACCCTACTTGCTTATTATTTCAAGGGTTTGGAGCCACAAGGACCTATCTACAACAGCTGCCATGTGTAAGATTGCATTTTCACAAGGGGGCACCTTATAACACCAGAAGTGTATATTATATGGCAGCTATTACAGATAGTCACTGTTCACATCGCTATAGTTTGATTAGTTCCAAATTGGCAAAGCCTCCTTGCGATGAATACAGACGGATGCGAGCATGCATGAAAACAACAGACGCACTGTGCATCATATGCGTGATGCGTGCGTGAAGCCATAATCGTGCAAGTACGTTTGGATTACTTTTGCATGCGGAGAGATCAAACCCGAATATTTCTTGCCAATTTGGAGCTGATCAAACTATAGGTATCTCAACAAAAATGCCATATCTGCATTACATGTAGCTGCTCTGAGTAACATTTAGTTATACCAATAGCTCAGCATACAGGGTGTCCCAGAATGATCTATAACTGAGGTAATACCAAAAAAAAATCCGGTATGAACTTTATTGATATTGTCCAAACCATTTTCATATATGTGACGCGATCAAGAGGAATGAGTCGGATGTCGGGGAATCCCAAATTGAGATATGGCCAATTCAAAATGGCGGCTTACATAAGTTTTGATGGAAATTCATGAATACAATTTGACATATCTTTGGAACAAACCGTCGTATCGACATGGGCTTTTCAGTTTCTGAAAGCTCTAGGTGTCTTCTTTAAAACCGTATTAAGAACTCATTTTCAACCAGGGTCGACATCCGACTCATTCCTCTTGATCGCGTCACATATATCTTGTGCAAACGCCCAGCTTTCTTAGGAATTTTAGATTTTGAAAATCCATTCAAATTATGTGTAGACAGAATATCTCTCTGAGAATCAACTTTGATCATCGCAACTTTACCAGCAAGAATGGATTCTCGGATTCTCCTCGAAATTCTGACCCTGTCTTAACAAATTGAGTGCAGCCTAGCAACCAGAAACCAGAATTCCGCGATTTTATCTCACCTTTGACCCCAACATCTCGCAATACAGGTCAAAATTAAACCTTTTTGAGCCTATATACCCCGATGAGACTACCATTTTCTAGGCGCATTTGCACCATTCTAATGAAGTTTTAGGTTAAGTGTGATAATTTTTACATTAAATATAAGCCTTGTAGTATTATATAGTGATGACTTTTTTAACATTATCTCAGAAATAAAAGACTTATTTATGGTTGAAAATCAGCAAAATAGGATTTTTTTTCTCAATCTGTGAGGAGACCGTTCCCTTGGAAACGCTCTCTATTGAAATATCAAACTGATTCATCACCCAGCAGAAGACAGATGTTTTAAATGATATTATTAATTAAGTTGCCAAATAAAAACACAAACTGCCCTAGACCTTATTTATACCCATATTATCCAAGGAGGGGTAAATTCAAGATTCTAGCACAATCTAGAGAAAAACAGGACATCAAACATAGTCTGAGGGTTTGTACTATGGGCTGCAAACCTTTCACCCTTGCATTCAACACACATGCTTTCACTTGAGATTTTAGACTGTTCACAATCTTTTGGTATGGTGCTAATAAAACACACGTATAAGAACATTAAAATTAAATGAAAAGCTTTAGAATAGAACTACAAAGTGTCTATAGCAAAAACCCACCCACTTGTTTGTCCTTGTTTGGGCAAACAAACCTTTGGCCTTATACATAGCCATTCAGCCATAAATACTATCATTATATCAAAAGTGAACTTTGATGGTTATTTTAGTATTTTGTATTATAATAACTGAGGTCAATACAAAGCTACCTCCTTATCCCCACACCATAATGTCTATATTTGATCAAACTACGAGGGTCATTCAATAAGTTCTACCTCCTCACTCATAACACCGCTAATATGAATGTCAGTCTCATGACATTTGTCAGGAGTATAGCTCTGAATCATAGCTACACATTTATTGTAAATGATAATGGATATCTGTTTCACTTTTATTATGATGCGATCAAAGCTAGAGAGAGATTTTGGACAGCGGACACAGAAAATTACCCAAAAGATAAATATATGATTTTTCGTTTTCTTTAAGTATTGTATGATTAAATATAAGAGTCCGATTTAAATATTGAAAATACAAAACAATGGATGATTTCTGAATATAATACTGTAATATCATGTATTAATCAGATTATCAATATTAACCTTTGTACGCTTGCAAATAGTATAATTTCAACTCGAATGTATTGCTACGCCCTTTAGTATACTGGAATACTGCTTTTCAGTCAAAAAAATTTGTTACAAGTCAAGCCACAGTGATGCCTCAAATGTTAAATCTTAACAAGATAGTCACTTTATGAGTTTTCCTTATATGTTACCTTTATAATAGGCAATCAGGTAGTTAGTGGTAGAAAATGAGTTTTTGAGAGACTTGAAATATATCCATTTAGTCATCTATATTGAAGATCTCTTAGTTCTTATGAAAAGCAAATATGACTTTTGCAGCAGTTCTCTGGGGTAGGGTTAAAACTAATGGCTGTCCTGGTCTGGTTCTGGCTATTTAGCGGGCATTTCCCCCCAAGAAATCAGTAACTTTTATTGTTTATAGTATGTTAAAGGACAAAGGTAGATGTTCCGATTTTCAACTTCAAGTTTTCTATTCTACATGAAAGGTCATCCTTAAAAAAGTTGTGTTCCAAAGTTTGAGTTGCATAGCTCTAATGGTTCTTATTTTAGACGCACAAATGCTGTGAACTGTACCCATTGAGTAGTACACAAACTATATCGGTGGTTAACCACCATTCACGGTAATTCAACGTTATTTCATCAAATTCTCCGTCATTATACCGAATTAGGCAGTCAAATTTCAGTATGAAAATCAGAAAAATATGAGCTTTCATATGATATGAAAATGTCTGTATGTTTGAAAAAATTCAGTGCTATAAAAATGTGATCGGAACATATACCTTTAAAGAGATTAAAGTAATTTATAACCATTTTAATTGACCAATAGGTAGGCTTTGTCTCTTAGAATTGGCCAGATGAATAGCACTCAGGAGACATGTGGCTGTTTTTTATCCGTTTCCGTCACACTAAATGGACCTTTGGTTTTCACTGCATCTCCAGAAAAGTACATCCAGTACTTAGACCAATTCACTATGCATTTGTAGCTGAGATTCAAAGCCACAATTGTGGAATATTTCATACGACTGGCTTTTATAATAGCAAAGTTATGAGGTAGGAGGTAGAACTTATTGAATGACCCTCGTAGTAATAATATACTGTAGTTATAGATTGTTAATATTCTGAATCATTATTAACCCTATCAAAATGACAACTCTTAAAGGTTAATGATATCTGCTAATTGATTCAACAACATTTGTTCTTATTATACTATGTTCACAATAAAACACAAAGAAAAAGGTAAAACAATTTAAGTTATTATATTATTTCAACTAAATTATTATACATGTATTATATAAGGTCAGAGATGGGAACATCCCAAATTTTGATTTTTTTTTTTGATTGCAAATAAATTCTTTATGATCTTTTTTATTGCAATTTTGTTTCTGAATTAATTGTGACCCAAAATAAATCTACATAATAACCTTGAGTAAAGAAACTTGTAGCTGTCATTTGAGACAAAATTATGTTTATAGTTATACAATATTAAAGACACTTGCAAAGGTTTAGTCAATCACTTTGCAATCTAAATTGTTTTTCATATGATAAATTATGAAGCATATTTTCCTTTTATTTACAACACTTTTCAGGATAAAAATCAGGTTTACACAACAACCTCCGACCAAAACTAAAAGTTCCTAAACTATTTTATATTAACTTTAATGCAAACTATTCAAAATTAAATACCTACGGTAGCAAATGAGGCACCAAAATTAAGCTAACAACATTTTACTACGGTCAATATCATTTGTTAGCCAGATTAAAGTTATGTCCACTCTAATCAGTGTTTTTGTGTGTGATGTTTATTTTCCAATAATAGTATACTTAAATGTGTTGATACCACAGCTGCAGATCCATGATACCATCTTGTCATAAACTTTTTGTTTTGGTGTATTAATGTGTCAAACTCGCTAGTCATTAGGGTCTCTAGTCATAAGACTCATTATTCATAGCCCTAATCCTAACCCAAACCCTACCTTATGACTACGGGTCCTTATGACTAGCGGGTAGACCCCGTATAAATGATGCATCCCATTCATGTACTTACTAGTATATAATGCATACCACGATAGAGACGACTTACACACACAAGTAGTGCATAGAACGATGCAAGGAGAATACCAACCGTGTGAGAATACTGGGTATGGAAAAAAGAATAATAGTGAATATTATTTACATGGTATGATGGGTATGTGTTATATAGTCTGAACTGATATATATTAACATAGGTCCTAAGGTTCAGGCAAAGTTCAAATAAAAGTCCTGAATGATCTTGAATACAATAGGGTATACAACTGGATTCGGATCAATTGTAACACGATTTTGATCATTTGAATTGATATGACATCGAAATTACTGAAATTATGTATAAAAACAATGCTATTTGATTACTGGTAAGAATTAAAATGGTAAGAACTACGCTTTTGAAACCTGGAAAAAAATTAAAATTTGCCAACAGCAATGTCATATTAGACTACATGTAGTACTAAATGTGTACTGTCGCTGCAAAAGGGTGCAGTTGTCTCCCCAAGAAAAAGTTGAGATTTTAATACCAATAAAAGGAGTTTTTAAAATGCTTTGTGTAAGATTTGATACTGCTTTCTGATTTTATGAAATAAATTAAGGTAAAATTGCCTTTATTTTCTTTGTCTTTACATGCCTAATTCCATCAATATCTCAAAATTGCGATATCTAATAAACCCACCTCGTATTGATCCCATGTTACAGCAAGGATTGTAAATGGCACCAGAGTACCAACCATTGCATGTGTAGAGGGCATACCATATTCCTTCATATAACGTTGCTCGATACGTACAACTGGAGGTTCACTTGGACGTGGCCATCGTAAAACTTCCTTGCTCGTCTGACCTACATACATAACTGGAGCCCAAACCAGAAGAACACGGCGTATAACCCAGGGTGATAGATTGAAAAACCAAAATGTATATGCTGTGTAGTAGAATATGTCATCCCCTAGTGCAGCACCGAATGCAAAGATGTAATACCAAAACCAATTTTTGACACAATATCTTGGTTGTTCTATTTGTGGTTTCATTTCAACCTGCTCATTGGCTTGCCGTCGATGATTGACTCCTCCACGAACTGCCTTTGAAGATTCACTGGACTGGTCCCCATTTTGGCCATTATGTTTGTCGATGTTGTCTTGGGATTGTTCTAGAAGTTCAAGTCCAAAGAAGTGTTGTACTTTTGCAACAACATGTGAGCTTAGGAGCCAGTGGGATTCCAGCTTCATCTTGATCTGGGAGAACTGAACAAGAAATAATAAATTAAAACATCAAATATGACAATCCACAATTATGAAATGCATGAAAATGCGCTTACTAAAGTGCAGCATGCGCTTGACGATTTCAAGATTGAAGCGTGGTCATTTTTTGAAAGCGCCCAGTACGCTCTTCTGGGTTTACTTACTCATACGCATGCACACAAATACGCATACGCATGCATAGTTGGAATTATGTCCCTAGCATTATGATACTGACTATATTAGGGTTATTGGAGAAACAGTTTACATATTGAAGTTAAACGAAAGAGGGTGGCCTAGCCGAACTTTTGTTTCACAATGTTGAAACATGTAGAAGAAATGCGCGCAAACATTTTCAATATGTTATCTAAAATGTATGCGCGCAAAAAGAAATCAGTATTTTAACGACAATTTTGCTTTGACCCTCCTATTACAATGGTATTAATTTCATGACCTCCCCCCTATTTTGGGTGTAAAAAACTATGACCCCCACCCCCCCCCCCCCAGGATATTTGGGAAATTGGGAGCGCCCCCCTACTGAAGAAAATGAGCCCCCTTTGTGTTTTTGGGCTATAGCCCTAGGCCTATTATTAAAATTATTAACATTTACGGTACCGTATAGTTAAATATGATAATTGATAATATTAATAATTCATGAATTATTATTTATACATATAATTGCAGCAATGGAAATACCCACATGACTTTCCACCCGGGGTACAGACAGTCCGGGGGAAGACAGTCCCGGGGTAGCCAGTCCCGGGGTAGACGGTCCCTGGGTGGACAGTCCCGGGGCTGTACAGTCCCAGGGTTGTTTTAGAATGAACCCCTGAGTGTTTAACATAATTTAGAATTAATATAGTTCCAAGGTGTTTTTTTCAACAGTATTATGCGTATTATTCCGTGAGGGCGCTATTGAAGTCCACCCAGGATTGGTTGACTTAGGGTTGATCAACCCCGGGACTGTCTACCCCAGGTCAGGACTGTCTACCCTGGGTGGAAAGTCATGTGGGTATTTCCATCGCTGCTATGTATATATAAAGGTAAATTAATAAGATCATTGAGTCATTGACATTTAGACATCATAGCTTCGTTCCGGTCAGGATTATTAATATGCCAAATGGTGAAGGCAGAAGACTAAGTGGTAGAAATCAAAATTAAATTAGGCAATGTCTATGCTGGTTCCCTGCACCCTGGATCCCCGCGCCAACTCATCCATATGTACAGTTATAGGCTTCGCCATTACTAGCAAGAATCAACTCTACAACACATTATGTTGTCGCTCTGCTATCACATACAGGAAATAACGATCAACACAAGTTTGTAGTTAAGGTGATGCATTGAATACCGAATGCATTGTCGCAGTGCCATAGTTATGGCACAATGGGAGCGCGCTACACCATCCGTGTGTAGTCTGACGCTGTCGTGGGCGCAGACACAGTCACAGTGAATTTGTTATCGTTATTTGTGGATTATTTTATGTCACCTCATGCATATGCATGACTGTTATGCCAGCAAATCAATGTGATAACATGATTTGCGCGTACCTGCATCTATGGATGATGAGTTGCATGGAGCCCAGGCCATTGACATTCACAGGGAACCCACATCACGTCATCCGGAATGTATTGCTAGACGTCCCGTAACTGATGTGCGCTTGCTCATAACAATTAAAATGTGTTCTTCTTCTTCTTCTAAAGTAAAGTACAGGATTCAGCTATATCACACTGCGTATCCCTGGAACCTAGGATTAGGAATATGTATGTATTAAATTTGTATAGTTGAAATACTACAGTACAGACCCGGGTGGATGATGTAGTTCTAGACCCAATGGTAAGTGGCTATACTATAGTTCATGCTTCACTATACTATATCAAAGATACACTTGCACTGCGGTACCGATTGGGACTAAGGCGCATGAAAGTCGATATCGAGTTTCCCGTTACCCGCCCGCATCACTTTTTTCACCCGCATCAACATTTCAAGATTTCCCAAAAAATTCATTATTTATTTTTAAACACAATTGTTGCCAGTTTTATCAATTTGAACACATTTTTCACTTTTTTTTAAATATGAATTTTGAGAACTAGGCTCATAAGCAAGGCTTTTTTAATCGTAAACCTACCTTCCGTAAACATTATTTTGATGCATTTATTCGTTTCTGCAAAAACACCTTAAAAACATGTTTTTTATATTATTTAAAAGAGCACCGTATCAATATGGGTTGATCAAACATGCATTTACATGTCAATAATGAAATCTGATCAAATAATGAATGAATAATGAAAAAGTCGCCTCATCACTTTGAAGAAAAAAAAGTAACGGGAAATTCGCAATTCATGAATTTACTTTCATGCGCCTAAACTATTTAATGTAGTTCTACGACTACGTTTACGTAGACTAGTATAGGGAGCACATACCCAAATAGGTATCGCGACACGCTATCGACGCGATCAATCAAAGTTGAGTACAACAATAGTTCCTATTTGGCGGGAAAGAGAGTTATTTTTTGACGGTTTATAATATAATTTTTCACTAATATGTTGTGTTTGAAATGTGTAGTTGATGTTCTGACATTTAAACTAGGTGATTTTAGGTCAATTTTAATTTCACGGACCGATTTACACATGCGGTGACATCCAGACCGGAGACCGAATTTAGGTAGGCATATCACTACGTTGTTATGCGGCAGCTTATATCAAAAAAGGTGCACGGTAATGTCACCTTCATATTCAGATATGTTGTAGATTACCCTTGTGAGTAAAACATTTCAAAATTTCATTGAACCAAACGCACTAATATAGAAACTAGAGCCATTTAAAAAAGCCTTTCCTAACAGTAAAGTCTATGGAGCGTCTTGGTGCTGTGCTCCCTATAGTCAGATACAGTGGCGTAGCGTCATAGGGGCACGGGGGGGCACGGGCCCCCCCAATGATTTTCGGAGGAAAAAAAGGGAAGGGAAGGGAAAAGAAAGGGGAAGGGGAAAGAAAGGGGAAGGAAGAAAAGATAAAGGAAGAGGAGGGTAGAAAAGAAAAAGGAAGGGGAAAGAAAGGAAGAAAGTGGAACGAAAGAATCGTTTATCGTAAGGACGGTGTTTAATTCGGATCGGGAATCATTAGGCGAGGCCGGAAGGGGGAGGGGGTACTCAAGGCTGGATCCAGACGATGGCACGGCGCGCGAAAGTCATAGTTGCAAGACCGTGCCCTGGTATCTTTCGAATACATCGGCAACACGAAAATCCCGGGATCCGCCGCGGTGTTTCTTAAAAAAACGTTGCAATTTTATTTCAGTGCCGTATTTCAAAGAAAAAACATTTGTGAAGTAGGCCTATAAATTAAATTCTAATGTTTAATTGAACAACGTAATTAATGTGACAAAAAAGTGAAAGGGAGAAAGAGAGAAAAGGGAGAGGGGTAGGTGGAGAGAGCCAGTGGCGTATCCAGGGGATGGCCCAGCAGGCCATGCCCCCCCCCCCCCCCCCCCCCTTCGCGCGTATTAGTTTCAATGTTACAAAATATAATCTTAAAACAAGGTGGCTTCAGGCAAGTTTTCTGAACCATTTTAGTTTAGAAACTGAAAATTGTCGCGTTTTTTCTACAGGTTTCAACAATATATTAGGTCTCGAACCACCCTAAATCTTCTTGCTTCAGAATGCTGAATCTTTGCCTTGATAAATGGGGAACCTGTTTTTTAACATAACCATTAGGGGAACCTGTTTGTCAACATAACAATTTCAACCATCTATACTTAATTAAATCAAGAAAATATCTGTATATTATGCACAAATTCTTTCTTACATAACAAAATAGCTATCTAGCATTTTGACATGATTGATAAAAACCAAAATATTGATTGGAAACGAAGTGATGGCTTTTCAATAAAATGTTGGTCAAAAGTATACACCAGATCGCACCAAATGAATTCGAAAATTGAAAATGTTTCCATTTCTGAGGGGGGCACAGACTCCCCCTGTTTGAGCTTTTAAACCATCTACATGTAGACTTAAATCAAGAATACCGTATATCAGTATAATTATGCTCAACTTCTTTTGTGCATTGATAAAAAACAAAATATTTATTGGAAATGAAGAGGTGGCTTTTCGATAAAAGTTTGGTCAAAAGTATACACCAGATCGCACCAAATGAGTTCGAAAATTGATTTTTTTTTTTCTTCTTCTACTTCTGAGGGGGCCACATCCCCCTCAGACTCCCCCTGTACGAGTTTTTAGACCATTCTACTTAAATCAAGAATATATCAGTGCCTACGCTCAACTTCTTTCGTGCATTGCTAAAAAACAAAATATTTATTGGAAATGAAGAGTGGCTTTTCGATAACATTTTGGTCAAAAGTATACACCAGAGTGACCAGATCGCACCAAATGAGTTCCAAAATTGAAATTTTTTCTACTTATGAGGGGGGCACATCCCCCCTCAGACTCCCCCCTGTCCGAGCAGAGCTCGGAGGGCGGTGCGCAGCACCGCTTTGATGGTACATGATCAATTCAATTTTTTGGATCCGCGCCTGGTGCCCCCCCAATCACAACTACCACGCTACGCCCCTGGTCAGATAGTACACGGTTTATTCTGTACAGGACGTCTAGCATGATATAGCCTGAAATACTTATGAAAAGTTACAATATATTTCAGTTGATTATTAAAACAATTAACTGAAAATCATTGATTTTCAAGCTTTTAACAGACCTGTTGTGTCGTCCAAGCAAATGCCCAGCCGGTTTTTTGGGTCGGGAACTTGATGTGCACACGAGCTGTGTTTAGATGGTGATATCATAACAACTCGGTCTGTTTCAACTCGTCCGTATCTTATGTTGCCCATAAACGCAATAGCACATACAACGCATTCGTTACTAAAGGGGTTAATGCGCGGGTGGGAGTGGGGTACTATTATTTTTGGGGGTATACGTGTGCTGCCGCCAAGGATTTTGAATTATGACCGAAACATTTACCACTTAATTATCATTTCGCCACCTATACTTACCACAGAATGACCTTTTTTACCACTATAAACGACCGAATTTTAAGATCCCATTGAAGAATAATGAACCCATACCGTATGAGTTGATAAAAGTTGATAAAAACACCGTATAGTAATGCTCTAAGAACGAAAAACATGACACAAACACGTATATTGCTCCAGAGGAACGACACATGAAAGTTATAAGCAATATGATCAGCCGGAATCCAAAGCGCGAGGTCTTAGCAGACAAATAAAGAGCATGTTGCAAGTTTCCGACACATGTCAATCATGATGCAATAACTTTCTTTAAAACAAGGGATATTTTGAATTATCATATTGCTCGTCGTCATTGACACCACATCGTTCCACCATCGTTCCATCATCGTTTCACCATCGTTTAACTTCCTTCCATCATCGTTGCACCACCGATCCCCGCGCGCGGTGGGAACGTTTTCTCGACTACCACCATAACATCGCCCGACCGCGTGTACAGGGGTCGCACCACTAAATACTTGAAATGTACTGGAATAGTTACCATGAATAATTTGGAACATTTTATGACCATTTTAATGATATTTCCATGTTGTTATAATTAATTTATGAGTGGAAATTGTCATGCATGGATACCTGCTATCTACTGAAGATATCACTTTGAAATTAACATAGCAATATTTCATTTTGTGAGGACAGCTACCATCCTTTTTAAAAGAAATACTTGTCACGACAGCAGTCATCCTTTTGAAAGAAATTCCATGTTGAATTGAATGTCTAAGTATTTTACTGAAAGGGCGGGGCCGGGGTTATAATTATTATATAATTATATAATTTGTCATCGTTTTTTATTTAATATTTTTTTATAAGAAAAGATTCCTTTAGGCTCCCCCAAAAAGTTAATCTGAAGAAAAAAATTGTGCAATAATGATTTTCTTTTCGAGATATCGACGATTAGGCCTATGTGTTTTTTTCTCCATCGAGCTCTGTATAAAAGCTCATTTTCTCCACCCCACTTTCATTTAATGCAAGACCCTGCGACTAAGATTCTCGGACACGTGCCATAGACGTAAATGATTGCTTTAAACGATTTAAAGTTTAACGTGACTGTATATTTATCGAAATGGCTGAAATATGAGGGTTTAACTTTCGCTAGTAGGAACAAAATTCGGAGTAAAATGTTATTTTAAAACTCAGATGATCAAAACAATTTCTTTTAAACGATTTTAGGTTTAATTAAGATTAAAAATCAAGTTCTGCCTACTTCCACCCCCCCCCCCCCCCCCCCCCCCCTTCCCTTCCTCCGTACGGCGCGGGGGTCTAAAATGATCTAAACTGTAATTAAAAAGTCATCTCCGATTCTAATACACGTGGAATTGACACAAATGATCATTTTACCAAATAATAAGGTTGAATTAAGTTCTGCATACTTCCGCCCCCCTCCCCCCCCCCCGAGATTTGTTGTTTGTGTAATCACCCTTTTTCGCTATAGCACAGAATTACAGTTTATAGGCTTACTTACAAAACACGTCACTGGGTCAATTATTGGATCGAAACCATCCCAATCAGTTACAATATTTTTCTGCAATAAAATTCAAAAACAGCTGCTGATTAGATGTCTGGCCTAATTATTCTTAAATACGGGGCCAAGGGTCAAATATGGCCGAACACCACTAAATAGAGCTCCATATGGATATGTACAAAAACACTGATATAAAACTCTGTTTTAGACCACTAAACTTGCGAAATTGAACCCTGTACTCGGAGTGATTTTTGCTTAAAGATTATCACATTTCCTCACCAAAAAGTGAAAAAATAGGTAGGTTGACCTGCTCGATTTTCCAAAATATGCCCATGGAGTTGACTACTTCTCTGACTAGCATGGAAATGTCGCCGTAATCGCCAATGTTTCCAGTAAAAAGCATAAATTTGAAAAATCTCTCAACATTTACCTAGATGATATTCACAGTTTATAGTCAGGGTGCATGTTGGTGATGTCCCATTAATCATAATTAATCAAAAATATTTTTAAATTGAGGATTTTGTGATGCATACTTTCCGATTCTAGCTTACCCCCATTTAGTGTAGTAGTGCACCCTATACGGTACAGACGCATTGGATTCGGACGAATTGTATTATCTCGTCGTGCCAATTCTGCCGTGGAGGGCAATCTTTGGAATACGAGCTTTCAAGCGGCGGTCACGATTTCCCAACTCTAATCTAAAAAACTGTCGTTGGTTGTTATGGTTATTAATTCTCCAACACTAATCATACATTTTAATTAATATTTATTGCTATATATGCCATATCATGTTAGATATATGTTTCCTGCTAAAAGCCCATGGTTCAAGAATCAGCGTCTGTGCAAGTATATCAAATAAATGTGTTTGAACAACATTTATACAAGCTCTGTATGCCTATACCTGAAACGTGGCCGCCGTCGTCGTCTTCTACAGACCAGACGGTGATAGTCATGATGTTCGTTTCTTTATAATGGACTTACTATTTCAAATGAATATACAATTATAAATCAGAGAAGAAATATTGTATGTATTTGACATTTTCCACGGTATGATTTTCAAATGGAACAACGACTCAGTGACCGTCATACAAAAGCCCTTTACCGGGTTGAATGTTGCTGACCAACCACCATGCTTTGTGCTAATTCTTAGTCTTCATTTAACATGATAATTTAGGACGTGGGAATTTTAACTCGTCACTCAAACCATGTCTTTATCATTTATCATTTATCATTTAAATATAGACACCGATCGCCTAATCCAACATTTGAAAACAAATAAGTTATAATTATGATTGCTATGGTTTATTCACTTGTTCTTGGATTTATTAAACCTCCAAATAACTAATAGATTTACGTATAGCCTGAACTCCAAATCAACCATCTTTTCAAGAGAATTTGATTCTTTTTAGATTAAAAGAGTCTATCGTTCACTTCTTACAATGAGTTGTATTGTTTTTTGTTTTGCGGTTGTTATGAATGTCACAGATTATTAGGCCTACTCAGTAGTACACTAACGATATGAAGATATGTATTTATCAAAGTATTCAACAGTGCTGGCTATAGTTGGAGAGAGAATGAGTAAATATAAACTGTATATGTATACATGTATAATAAAATAATAGGCCTACACGTCCACTTGGATGGAAATGTTCTTTGACTACTGTTACGTAATCGCCCATTTCTCCGTAATTACTCACCCGAATCAAATACGTTTTTCTTCACGTCATAACCAACTAGTTTGACTTTATTTTGTCGTTTGAATTGTTCTATTTCGATTCGTATTTAGGAAGTTATGATCATCTAAAGGTACGTTGTATTTTTTTAGATACCCTCGGTAGTTTCAAATTAATTATCCTGATTTTGCAAATAATGTTATTGTTCGATGTTCTCTTTTCCTTTCTTTACCCTTTCCCTTCCACCCCCCCCCCCCCCCTCTCCCCTCCCTCCCCCTTCCCCCTTCTTTCGGCTCTTTCCTTCTGTTTTCCCCCCTCTCTCTTTCCCCTTCTCCCACTCCCCTCCCCTCTCTCTCCCTTCATTTCCCCTCTCTAGCTCCCCTCCCGTTCAATTCCCTTCATTTCCCCTCTCTCCCCTCCCGTTCAATTCCCTTTCTCCTTTTCACCCTCTTCTCCCCCTTTTCCCTCCCCCCTTTCCTTACCCCTCCCTTTGCTTGCAAATGTGGGCGACTCGCCCACCCATAGTTACGCCACCACTTTGTACACCTTATTACTGCATCTTCAATGCTTACTTAGCAGTTGCGGCACTACGGCCTGGATCCCATACCCCATTTCCCCCAGTCAGATCAAGCCCACCCCATTTTGTTTCCCAAACAATCGAAAAGGTTGACTTTTAATGTCCAAAAAGTTAGCTTACAAAATGGTCTGAAATGTCTTATTAATTCAGACTAAAAGCTAATTTCAGGCAATTCAACAATAAAAGCCAACATTCCACAAACAATTTTAGCCCCCCCCCCCCCCCGATTGTATATTTTACTTCTATAGGGTAAAACTTGACGAGAAGTTTGAAAATGGTATAAATAATATTTGTTTATGTTATAATTCATGTTCTGGGATTAAGAATGATACTATTAATATAAATATATCTCGTATTACATTTTTGTTGTATATTACACCTGATTGTTTTAATAATCAAATTCATAACATGAGTAATGTTAAGTCATCAGGGCTATCAATTTAGCATCAGGTTGCTCAAATTAGGTGTACCTTCAAAATCTCTTGCGTTTATTTGTAATATGTCACGACCGAGAGCCTTGTTTTCCTGATGACTGGACAAATCAGATCAGATGTTGGTAACTATGGAAATTCGGTAACTATAACCAGGCCAATTTCAGTACTGCCAATTGTATAAAATCATTGAAAGAGCTGTTCATAACCAACTATTAAAGTATACTGAGGGATTCTTTCAAGTGCTCAATCTGGTTTTCGTACAAATCACTTTACAACAACAGCTCTACTAGATGTACAAGAGTTTATTCTCCATAATATAGATAATGGTTACGGTAGGTGCCAATTTTCCTGATTTTCTTGCATTAATTTGATATGTCAACCGTAACATGCTAATTGATAAATTAAAAAGGTATATATATGGAGTTGACGGTATTAAGCTTTTATGGTTTAAATCTTATCTCAGTAATAGATCACGGGCTGTAAAATTGTAATTTTAATCTGTCAGAGTTTGAACATTGTTATTTATTTTATTTGTAAATTTTTACCAAATGCTGTAAATTGTAAAACTATATTGTATGCTGATGACACCACTTTACTATATATGTAAATCAAAATGTACTGATGAACTCTCAACTTCTTTGGCATCAAACCTAGACCTAGTTGCTAATTGGTTGGAAGAAAACAAACTTACATTAATTAAATATCAATTAGACTAAAGCTACGCTATTTGGTACCAGACACCTGTTAGATAGGTTTAATGATATTTTGATTGCCTATATAAAGGTGCTATGCATGATTGAAATGGTTAGAGAATTTAAATATCTTGATGGGTATGTCTTGATTATCACATGTAGATTACTTTTAGCAAATATTGTTTCCTAAGAAAATGTTGTTATTCGTCGGGTAAAGCATTTTCTTCCCCATCCAACTCTTACGATATTATCCAATGCTCTTGTGATTCCTCATTTTGATTATGCCAGCCCAGTATGGTCCAAACTATTCAAATTCATATCAAGCAAGACTGCAAGTATTACACTTAGCCAGAACAATCTGCTGATATCAGAACACCAATAAATGACATGATGAACCATGGATGAACTTATTTCAGTGAATAAAACAAGATATATATGTGGCCTTATTTTTGTATTCAAATGTTTAAACACATTTATTCTAAATTACCTTTCCAACCGCCACCTACTGACCCATTCTCCCCCGACTGATAGACCAAACTGGAGCTCCCTCCCTTTGCCGACGCCACTGGGAATAAAGAATGGTATTCTAAATCTTAGGGAGTGTTCAGAAATACTTTGGAGGGTGGGGCAAAATGAGGTGTGGGGGGGGGGGGGGGGGGAATGTTCAAAGTTGCCGAAAGGTGTGGGGGGGGGGGGGCCAAAAAGGTTGGTACTCAAGGAGTTGGGTCAAAATAGTTTGGCCAAATGGATAGAATAACGACATTTCTGCGCGCTTTGCGCGAATTAGTTTCATTGATTATTAGCTTATAACAAGATGGCTTTAGGTCTAGAAACGTTTTTCTGGACTATTTTAGTTAAAAAACTGACAATTTTTGCGCGGTTCGCGCACATATATTGTAGCTTCCGCCGTCACTGGTAGGGAGTTCGGAGAAAAGACAATGATTTTTGTTGTTGAAGTAATAGAATTTGGATTTGAGCATAAGGCATCTTTTTAATTTGGATGTTGTTTAAGTTAGAATTTGAATGTGGGGGAAAATTACCAAACATTTGACCTTGTAACATCCCTCCATTTGTACGGGCATTTGTACCGCCTATGCTCCTTACCCTATTCCTCCTTTTTCTTTTGTTTTAAACTCTTTTGTCAGGGGGGGGGGGGGGGGGGGCGGTCCTCCTGGATACGCCACTGTGACCGACGCAACGATATAATCCTCCAAGTCTATGGCCCGAAGGGGGGTGGGGGGGGGGGGGGGGCATTCAGGTTCAGGGGTAAGAGTCTTCCGGCACATTGAGGAGTTAGTTACGTCCCTGAACCGCAGACTGCTTATAATCGCCCTTAGCATCCCACTTGTTTAATCTCTCTTATGTCGATGTTTGATTTTGATTTCATGTTTTGTTATCACCCTTGCCATATGACTATGAGGGATTCGGGAGTATTCTCATTTGTGAACAATCTGCAACAAGCAGTGGCGTAGCCAGGGGAGGGATCCCCCCCCCCCCCCCAATATTGACGTCGTGTCGGTTGAGATTGGTACTGTCGGTTCACGTGAGTACGCCCCTTTTTTGAGGGCAGTGTTTACAAACATGTACTCGTTTCACATCATCATCTGTTCCAAATATAATTTATTTTAGTCTCAGATATTAGGCTCATATTTTCTTCTGTATGCAGAATAGGATTTTTTTGTCTAAACCCTGATATAAAGGAATTCCATGTAGCCATTGGGTCAAGGGACTTTTTTTGGTTGTGTGTAGGGGCAAAGCTAGAGTGGTACCAACATGTTCCTTAAACTTCTACTTAAATAATTTTGGATGCTAGACTGTTCAATTGCGCATCGTGCATGCCACTATTGGGCTCCATAATGATTTCCTATATGGGAAATTAGCTTAGAAGATCGTCTTTATCTCGAGTTACCTTGCAACTCGCATTATAAAAATTTGTGATTGTAAAAAACTGAAGAACCATATCTATAGGTAATTATTGGTAGAAAAAAGATCATCTAATCAATCTTCGAGTACTCCCTAAATGATTAAACAATATTTAATGGGTTATTTCAAACTGTGTTCATCACAAAATCTAACAATCTCCTTTTTATATCGATGGATTGACCATAGTAACAACAGGATTCACTGCAAAACACCGCAAAAACAGAAAGAAAGTCCACTTGTTTGAGAGGTTGTAACTTTTAATATGATCATTGCAAGATGATATGATTGATACAGTGTGTGCCAAAAAAAAACTGGGTCCAAAAACCGGAGAGCTTATAACTCAAAATATAGGAAACATAGCTGCTTCATATTTGGGGATATGAAAGTAAATAAATAAACCTGACATTAATTAGTGACATGAGACTAATTGGATATAAATGTTAATGTAATACAAAGCTTTGAAAACAGAATGGTCAGAACATGTTTTTTCGATTTTGCCCATGAATGAACCGTCCATGCATTGCATTTGCGCATCGTACCGACTTCATCGAAGTTTTGCCTTTGAACAGGATCTGACCCCCCTCTATTGAAAGCTTTGTATTTTAGAAAGTCGCCATTCGATTGGTTTCACTATTCCACCAATCCCTTAATACAAACCAGCTACATTTCCTACTTTTCAAGTCATAAGCTCTTCAGTCTTTGGACCCAGTTTTTTTAGACAGGATGTATAGACCTTTGCAGAAATTTGTTGGCCACATTTCGATATCGTATTTGATCAGGCTACCAAAAGACTATAAATTGTTAAAGATTGATAACAATTTATGACAAATTATGCAGTTTCAATTTGTGTGATTACACATAAGGCATTGTATGCAGAAGGAGTATCCATCTTAGCTCTATTAACTGTTAAGGTGGGCTATCTAGACACACACGCACCAGAGCATACATAACCTTGTAATTTGTGCCATTTGAGACTTTGAAATTCTTAAAAAGCGTAAATCTAGCACAATTCACAATCTTTGGTAGTAAACAAGGTATGACAATGTGGCTAGTAGTAAAGTATATCAATTACATTACAAGACAAGCAGATACCAAGTTATGATCTCTCCAATGAGTGCGAGCTTTTTCCTGCTGTGTTTATATAATTTGATAGAGAATTGACGCAATAATAAAACACAAAGACACACTTTTCTTAGGATTCAGTGCTCACATTTTTTATAACAGAAATACTCTGTGTGAAGATGAACATTACATCTTCCGTACATGATAAGAATATAACCACACCTTTCACAAAATGAAATGACCATGTTTACTATATTTTACCCAATCACCTGGTCAAAATTGAAACTTAAGGACAGTCCATTTTGTTTTGAGAGGTGGACGGTTAACCAAAACAAAGATGGTTTTCCCTCTACTTTAAATAGTAGTAGTTTATGTTTACCTAATTACAACAAACACTTCGGTAGATAACACAAATTAATATATATATATTTATATATATACACACAACATTTTAACATTGGATGTTTCGACCAAGTTCTAAGGCAATGCCAAACATCCTCATGAAGGACAAACATTCTGATTAAAGGATGACAATATTGACACATCCATGGAATAACATTGTCAGATTTGTTACATAATCCCAGCATGCATTGTTAAATCAAATCAGCGGTGCAAATTCACTATGTGATATGAACCTTTGATTGTGATTTTGTTTTTACAAACCAAATTGCATGATGGGATATGTTACTTGGACTTTAAAAGCCATGTATAGTCTGATCAGAGTCAAACAGGCAGGATTTTAAGGGTTAAAGTTTAAATATTTAGAATAGTGCGAGGGAAAAGCGCCATCAACAAGCGCAGCATACAGGCAAACGGATACAGCGGATGAAACTCTTAGTTTGGCAGACGTATATGAATAGACTTTTTAGACATGTACAACAAAATGTTTAGTTCCTATTTGGCTCTGATCAAAATATACCGATTTTACGTTCTTTGTCTTCACTCGCACTCTTTATTTAATTACATTGTGTTCATAATATTAAATCTATAATAAAAATGACATGTTCATAATCAGGGCATCGTCTCTAATTCTCACCACCCTATAGAAGTCTAATTACAGTTCTTTTCATTATATATACCTAGTCTGTTCAGTTAGAGATGAATTCTGACCTTACCTTTGTCCAATGTTAATTAACAGATTATCCATGATTACATTCCAGTGTATAGTGAACAGACTACAATAACAGCTGTAGTCTGTTCACTAAAAATTAAAATTAAACATGATTGCGACCTTGTACAATACAACTTAGAAATAATAAAGTTCGTGTAAATGAACTATAGTAATAAGCATGGAATGGACTACAAACTTTGATGTAGTATAGAGTGATGAGCTTGATTTGGACTACAAACTGTTAATCCAAGGCAACAATGAATAATGTGATACGGCAATGAAAAAAATCCCACCTGTTATTTTCTACAGGCCTGACCGACCCATTTGTTTTGAAAAATGTCATCAACATGTTTGTTGACATTTATTGAATTGTTTAAAAAATGGTTGACAATTTTGAAATTTGCTGAAAGTTCTGAATTTCTTGTGTGGGATTAAAACCAACAAAAAACGCCTGATCACAGACCCTATAGATCTAAGAGGTACCCGTAAAACAGTTTGGATTTTTTCATTGCCTAATGCATATTTGTAAATGCAATCTGATGATTTATTTCAGATTTTTTTGTGTAACAAAGACAAGAAGTGCAACTAACCACAATTAATTACTAATCATAGCAATTGTTTGAATAATTATAACAATCATTTAACATCATAATTTAGACATTATTGTTTCAAGTAATGTTGACAGCATTATCTATTGCTATTGATTTATGGCCACTGTTGAATCACAGCAATATTTTCAATTAATTTGGCACATCTTAATTAGAGTTGCTTCACAGGCAAACACACCTGAATTCAAAATGGTCCAGTCATATTTTGCAATCATTTAACTAATTGCTGGGAAGAAAATTGGATTATGGAACATTCTATTATACTTTTGATTTGAGAGGTGCTTTGCCTCCAAAATGTGTATCTAATTAAATCTGAAAATATTTGTTTTTATTATCAAATACCCATTCGATCATGAATGACTTTTAAGTCTTGTGTAGTATCCTTTGGACATTGGAGGCACACAACTGATACCGCATAACTGTGATGTAAGTGTGATTGTTTGTTTTTAACACTTTCCATGTGGTACAGTTCCAACATTTTGCAAACTGTTTCAAAATTATCACCATATTTAAAATCACCCACCGTGAGAAATGCATTACAATAAGTACAACCATGCCTAGTATTGGTTCAGTTATCCTTGAGATATACTTGTTGGGAAAGGTTTCTGAAAAATCTGTTTTATAAATGATAAAACTAATAGCCATGTGGAAAGTGTTAAGTTTTGGTTGGCATCTACAGGCACATTCTGAAATGTCCATAGGATTCTGAAACAAACTATAGAATAAAACTCATAACATAGGACACAGTTCAGTTTCCTACACATAAATGTGCGATCCCTCTCTACATAGCATTAATTGATATTGAGATCTTTTAACATTTAACAACAAAACCTCTTTTGTCAACAAGTAAGGGCGAGTTTGTAAACTTAAGAACAATTATTTGCAGCATAATTCCGCAGCAAAATCTACATGATATTCAGTGATGCTGCAATGTGTATTATATACAATATTATAAATCAAAAGACAAAATTATTTTCAAAAGTGAAAGTCTAAATGGTGGCCAACTAATTGCGACTACTTCTATGACCTGCATTGATTTTCACATTGACTGTAACAATCATCAATTTCCAGGTTATTAACCTTCATAGCACAATTATCGCAATTCACAATACGATGATGCTTGGGAGAGGCCAAATATATGCTATGCTTCATGGGAAAAAGTTGACATCTAGATCTGGCGCAATAATAGAACACATGTAATTGTGTGTTTAAATGTCTTTATATTGGTAATACTAGTGAATGCACACTAAAACACCAATTCACAATTATAGGGATTCATTTTCTATCTATAAGCCTTATCGCCAATCGGGAAAAAAATCTATTGATTATCCTTTTCTGATGCATTGTGGGATAGAAAAGGGGGGCATATTTTGCCCCCTTTCAATCCCACAATGCAACAGAATAGGATAATCAATGGCTTTTTACCAATTCGTGATAAACCTTATTGATCATACGGAATCTTATCACACTTCCATGACAATCTAATTGTTGCTGGAACAGTGATGTCAACCCTTAGAGGTCAAAATTGATCTGTCAAGAGCAACCATAGGCAGCATATCGCATTGTGAATGGGGAGAACTGAATAGCATAATACTAAATGTGTACTGTTCTTTTCATGCTGTATGGTGTACTTCTTGTAAGGTGAATAAGCAATAATTAAAATACAATAATAATTATTGAAAATGATTTTCCCTGTTCACATCTTACTACAATTTTCTCAACGTTTCTTTATGATATGGAAATAGTCTAAAGTAATATGACACAACTATTATCAACTGATACAACAATAAAAAATGAGTGAAAAGGCTGGAAATAAATCTTTTCATAAATATGAAACAAAAGATCGTTGTTAAAATAAATTACAGCTGGTAATATTTAAAACAATTGATAACAGCTTGCTATTATTGAAATTAATTAATCATGGCATTCCAGCTGGACCACGAAGCGGTAAGACACCAATCTTAAATATTCTTCCACTCATTTTGTTTACACCATCAAATATGATAAATTTATAAATATATTGATCACAATACACTTAAAACATTTGAAATTACACATGGGTTTGAAGGTTAGAAAGACACAGACATAGAATTAAGAATTGATCTGGTAAGACAATTTCACCAAAGACAACAACCCTGGTAGATCTGTCTGTATGTTTGTTTAAGCCGCATTTGTTTGTACTCGCTCTTTAGCACTGATCCGCCACTTGTGAGAAGAGTCTCAAACTGAAATCAGACTCGGACTGAACACCATTTCACAATATCTCGCTGTATGACCAGTCATATTGTGTATATAGAGTCAAACTAGTAACATAATGTTATGGAATAGTCCCATTCGAGGCGCTCCTCGCAAATGGCGGACCGTGCAAAGGGCGAATAGCGTAAAAGTTTACAAGAGAATGTTTGACTATAGAGCCGTATTGTATTGATTACCTTTTTCAGTGATTTGAATGATAACAAGATGAAACTGTGCTATGTATACACATTATCATCTAAGTAAACTAAGGCCCATATCACGTACACCATAGTATTGTACAGCTGCTGCTTACCACATGTGGCAGGTTTTCTGAGCTAACAGTACACATGTCAGACACTCTATAGAACAAAAGCATTACAAGAGGCCATAGCAGCTATTCAAAGCTTGTGTCCACTGGGTTCCTGCACCTTCTTGAAAACAATACAAATTTGTATGATATCTTCATGGTCAATTTTGTGAAATTTTCAATCTTTTTTCTTTTCAATAATCAGCCTCTAAAATCTATTTTAATTGGTTAGTTGAATGCTATGTTCACTTATTAAGCCAATCACAGATCTGATAAGCAAGAAACTCTACTTTGATTGGTTCCTCAAGTGATTATACCATGCAACTAACCATTCAGTAACATCATAAGAACCTCTCATTATACAAAAATACATTGAAATGTACACACAAATTGAGAAGAATAAATGTGCAAGGATAAAAAATAAAAAGCCTCCACTTTCTAATAATAGGCTTGCCTATGTTGCAACCAGTTCCGTGGTATCTATGAGGATTTTAATGTGCATTATAGGGATTTAACAGACAACCTTTGAATGTTTGATAGTCCAATGTAGGGGCAATCTATTTTCTAAAACATCTGAACCAGTCATATTTCCATCAATCCTGTCCTTTACACAACAACATTATCCTAATACATCTACATTTAGCAGTGAATGAACAGGTCTAAGTTTTGTTGCAAAAGGAGCTGCACCTCTACGTAGGAAATTGACCATTTTCCGAAAGTATGAAGTATTCAAAGTTTTAATTATTCAAAACTTCTTTACAGTCCTGAGGAAAGATTTAATCACATGATTGTCCAAAACAGCTCTTCAAAGAAAATGATAATTAAATAAATCGTTTCAACCGATCCTGAACATCACCATGTCCATAACTGTATAAAACTGTTGTTATTCATGGCAATAAACAATAAATTTGAAATGATGATTTGCACTCTCCAACATGTATATGAATAAAATAGCCATACTCAATTAACTAAATTGTAAATTATGAAGGCAAAGGAGTGCAATATATCATATTTTTGATTCAAATATGATGGAGAGCTACAATACAGATTGGTTTTAACAGTAATTTTCTCATCTTCGGAGAATAACTCAAATTACAAATGTTGTCTGCACCTTGATAGAGTATACCTCTTGCAAAATGGATTTATCCATTATTTTGTCTGCTCCTTGATAGAGTGAACCTCTTGCAAAATGGATCAATCCATCATGTTGTCTGCTCTTTGATAGAATCAGACCTGTCATGATAGAATCTACCTCTTGCAAAATGGATCAATCCATCATGTTGTCTGCTCCTTGATAGAATCAGACCTGTCATGATAGAATCTACCTCTTGCAAAATGGATCAATCCATACACCACTTTTTAAATTACATATACGTCAACGTTGAGATTATTCAGATTTTCAAATCATTAATGATTATAAATCAAACAGCATCACCAGAAACAACAAAGATTCTTGTGCCGTTGGTGGCACAATTTAAAAGAGTTATGGCACTAAATCATATCAATAATGTGAAAGAACCTCATCGCCTTGAATAAGACATGTGTACAGTATTAATATTGAGGTTCTAATGTTAATTTCAAAACTACTTTCACTAATAAAATAATACAAACTACAATTTCTATGCATCCAAGATCTACTGCTCTAAGTTAAAATACTGATGTGAATTGTATGGTCATATCTGTTGTGGGTTATACTCACTCCAAATTGAGGGTACTGGCAGTCATTGAAGTGATTTGGTTACGGCATACACCTTTTGGCTTCCCCACTGTTCTCCCTGAACACCCAATTCCTGATTCATTAACTAGAACTTCATCAAAATGCAATTTTAATATTAACCCATGTATATGCCAGTGCCCCGAGTTAATGCTTTTAATCCAGAACTGCCACAAGTTATGTATGCAGTGATATCACTGCCATGAGAAACCTAAATAGACATAAAGAAATGTACACATCATAACATTATTGGTCCAGGCAAACAAGCCTATACTTCTAAAAACTGGTGTTCCACAAGGAGACATCCTTGGTCCAGGCAAACAAGCTTATACACCTACATACTGGAATACCACAGGAGACATTCTTGGTCCAGGTAAACATGACATGGCTGTAGTTTTATTTTGTAAGATGTATGCAAACATATCTGAAGTATCATGAATACAATATGATACAGAATGAGCCTGCTAATGATGTCATACCTGAGAATGATGACAAGTGACTTAGGCTATATTTAAAAAAATGGTTTGTCTCAAAGCCCGCGCGTGCTAGTTAATTGGTGTGCGTTAGATTTTTTTTTTTTTTTAAATTAAAAAAATCTCAAAGTTTCACAGATTTTTCAGATTTTCATTGATCACATCATTTTAAATACAAAAGGTCACTTTACAAGGATTTCAATATTTTATATTATATTTTAAAAAAAATTGAAAAAATTAAAAAAACAGCATTCCGCATTAGGCTTTGAAAAACTGAAGAGCTTTGAGACAAAAGATTGTATAATATAGCCTTACATACCTTTGTTTTCTCTCAGGTTGATGGCACTTGTGTTATGGGGGTTTCAAGCCTATATACTAGACTTGAGCATTAATTGACAACAACAATTCAGCAAAGTCCTTAAAATGGGGTGTTTTAACTAATTTCATATATCAAAAAGCACAAATTTGGTTTTCACTATACATGTATCATTTTATGAAGTAAAGTTATGGAACAATTTCTGTTTCATCTGGGCCGTTTTAGAACCTGAAGAAGGCCAATCATGGGTTATTTATTTTACAAGAACACCATATTTGATGCACATATTCAGATAAATTTGTAACACTATCTTCCAACATCGGAGTGAAAACAAAAGTATAAACATGTCCAACAGATAATGGGGTTCCACAAGGCTACATTGTTGGTCCAAAGTGTTTGACACTGCATGTTCAATATCTAGGGTACTATTTTTACAATAATAATAATAATTAGTAACACACCTAAGTTCAATTAAAATATGTTGTAAAGGCCCCTTGTCAGTACAAATATTCACAAACAATTAAAACTGGGACACTTCTTTTTTAAGATTCACGTCTCTATTTAGCATAAAGAATATTTATAAAAAGCATGAAACATTTTGAAATGTTTAATTGAACATTTTACTTAAGAATGTACCCTTTCCATCATATGAACTAGCCACAATTGCTGATTTTAGCCAATCAGCTTGAAGAACTACCTGGGTTTACATCATGTGTAAGGCCAGTCCATTTTATGTGAGGGATTGACAATTTATTAGCATTCTGATTTAAACAGTGGTTAACATATGTTATAATTCAGCTGCTGTTGACCTACTGATATTTAAAATTGGGTATTAGTTCCTACTTAATATGCAGATGACATAAATGTTATCCCCGACAAAGATATCTCAAAGATATGGAAGTCTTAAAAGATAACAAGGATGTTCCTTAGTTACTCTAAGGCAATCAGTATGTCCTACAACATCTTTAAGACAACAAAGATTGATTGATCATCTATAGTATAGGAGTGTCTGTATTGTTTTTGTTGATTCAATGGAACCTCTTGGGTTCAAATCTGAGTCGAGGAGTGGGAGTTCATTTTACATGACCCTTTTGATTAAGCTTTGCTTCATTTCTTAGAATTAACCATTTTCTTGGGAAAGTAAAATGTCCAATTCTGCAATCAGATTCATCAACTAGCTAAATAATTTGTGTTACTAAGAGTATTGTAAATTCAATGTGTCATACATAACCCAATATTTACAAATTTGAATTGAGAGAAATGAAGCAAAGCTACACAGAGATGCCAAACAGAAACTCCCACTTGAAAAACTCTAATAGTTTACACTCCTTTCAGGAGACAATATTATCAGATATCAGATTATACATGTAAATTCCCACCCAAAGTCCAATTTAAACTTTACCCCTCTATGGCCCTCCCTCATAAGTTGAATATTTCGGAGATTAGCGGAAAGAGGCTCTCAAACTGACTGTCTGGCAGCTTCATCTGCATGAGGTCACTGATGTGTCGGGTCACCAGGTCACGGACATCTGTCAGCTTCATGATCAACTTGGCAAAAAAGACCTTGTCCTCTGGGTGGTTGATTTTGACCAAGGTTTGAAGCGTTTCAACCATTGGGCGCTGAATCTTCTCCACGTCCTCGCGATTCTCGATATCAGGTCGATCTGGTGGGGAAATCAAACCAAATGTCCAAATGATTATTTCATTTCTGTATGATTAAATTACAAATTTAACAAGCATGGACTAGCTTAATTTATGTATAATATAGATACCTCTTTGAAGCCATAAGTTCTGTAGCTTTTGGGATCATCCCAACATCTTCATTCAGCCTAGTGTTTGCTGCCCTCACTTGTCACGTGACCGCCTTTTGGCAGGTCATCATAGATGGCGGGTATGTTGTAGCCAGTGTCTCTGTTGAGACAAACACTATGTTGAATGAAGGGGTTGTGATGATCCCAAAATCTACGGAGCTTGAAACAATGGCTTGAAAAAGGTATCTATATTAACTATTAAAACATTATCGAGCTCAATATCAGTCTACATGCTGCTATGGACTAGCTCGTTCCATATCAGTCTACATGCTGCTATGGACTAGCTCGTTCCATATCAGTCTACATGCTGCTATGGACTAGCTCTTTCCGTATCTGTCTACATGCTGCTATGGACTAGCTTGTTCCATATCAGTCTACATGCTGCTATGGACTAGCTCGTTCCGTATCAGTCTACATGCTGCTATGGACTAGCTCGTTCCATATCAATATCTTGGCCAGTTTGATTGAATACTGCCCTCTAGTGATGACTCACAGATTCTAATTACATAAATCCTAATAGATCGTATACTGATTTGCTCTTTCAGATGACATTTGATAACCAAATAAAAAAAAGCCCCATTATAAGTGTTGTTTGTTAAATGGCAATCTCCTCGAAATGAATACCTATAAACAAACAAACAAGCTGGGTCTAAACGCCATGACACAATTGGCTTTTCATTAAAAGGAAAGAGCAAAAATAGAAATACCCAGATGCCCTAGAGCTTGGGAAATTTGCGTCAGTCAAACAGGAAATAATGTCACATCATCGCATCCCAGTTGAAACAAACAATGAACCGGGTTTATGTCTGCTCGCTAGTGTTGCCAACCCATTTCATAATTGGGCTACCTTTAGGTAGCAACGTTTTATCATCACTCTGTGTGTCCATACAATGCAATGGTTTCAGGATCATTTGGGCTAATCATTTTAAGTTGGGCTTCTTTGGTTAATTGAGTATGAAAACACTGTCTGTGTTGCAGCTAGTTGGCAAAGTGCCTCCATGGACTGCCATATGATAAATTAATAAAAAATCAAAAAATCATGAAATTGCCTAACAAACAGGGAATCATGAAAAACATTTGGATTGGATTAAATCCTTAAATACCCAACCCCATTGGAATCAGAATTCTAACACTTTATGTTGAAAAGTTATATAAATTGTCAGTAATGAATCTTTAGAATTCATTAAGTGACAAGCCCTCCTTGGGGGAAAATGGGGAGGGAGGTAATTTGAGTGATATGTACCGGCCCCTCCCCACTAGCTTATTCAAAGTTAATGAGTTAAATATAAACTGTTATATTACTGGTCAATGGCAAATTCCACTTCCAAACCCTTATTTCATTTAATAATTCACAAAATATATCATAGTCACATTTCATTTATCATACACATCAACGTTGCAATGGATCAATGGTAGAGTCAAATCTGCATTTGATTAATATTATAGTGAATCCAGGAAACCGGACAAATAAACTAGCAGAAAGCTAGACCATTAATAATTAGCCTGTCACATTTCTGGCATATAAAACAGACCTGGTATTCTCTATAGCATGACATATCGCAGTTCTGGCTAATTAATCTGGTTATGATCTTGGTCTGATGTATTACACCATACAGTAGATTTAAATCATATCATTATGACCTTTACAGGATTATGGACAGATATGATTGAACACTTGCATTTATCATTTACATAACGCCTGAACCAAATCATTTACCAAACGCCTCAACCAAAACATATTCAAGTGAGATATATTTTATGAGCATTTAATTGTGATTTTGAAAATGGACACGCATGACATGAAGTATCACAAAATGAAGTAAAAAGAGAGGTCATAACGACTACAGGAGGGAAAGAGATAGTTGAGATGGGTTTAAAAAAGAGATATAGACAGCGTATTAGATAATTTAGAAAATCTATTGGTTTCTTTTCACTATAGCAATCAAGTGGTGATCTACTTTCTAGCCATTGCCCAAGTTGGCTATGTCAGCCCAATTGGGTTCCACCAACCACATATTTACATGGCCATATTTAATAATAAATGTTTCTTGAAATTGTACCTGGCAATTTTTTTCTAGCAAGCCTCGATTTAAGTGAGAGCTGTGAGTTTTTTGCCCCCCGGTTGCTAAGTTTTAGCTCCCGGTGTTTTCAAATTTTGCATAGCAAAGTATAGGAGCGGGAGCTACTTTTGTCAGAAAAGTTACAAAGTAGCTCCCGGTTCACACATCCTTAAATCGAGGCTTGTTTTCTAGCAATGCTGAACTCCACAGAGAGTCAATGGCCTAAAGTATTTTCCCGGTATCTTATACTGGTATATCCTTTGCTATAACCGCGTCAGGGACAATTTTGTTTCCTATATGTAACCGATGCATTCTAAATAATGGATATTGCTTTCTATTGATGTTTCTATACTACAGGTCAATAAACTGGTGGCAATATATCATCGAAAGGCAAGATTCGGTATATAACAAAAGTAACTTTAAATGAAATTGGTTTATTCTAGAAACACACTTATTAATCAAAGGGCTTTCAGTGAACATTGGGCCCTAAATGCTCAAAGATGTTGCTTTTTTGTTTGACCATTATCTATAAAATAAAGGCAAAAATAGAGGAAGGCCAAAATAGAGGATGACACAGTTGGCTTTTGTATAAAAGTTATAAATGGTATTTTGCCAGGTTATGAATTTCTGCAAGGGTTTGAGATGGATGGTTCCACAGGAATACATTACTCAGTTACTATTGTTGCTATTTTGAGCATACTGATGAAAGAGACCTGATCCACAAAACCAAATAAACATTTGGAAAATGATTTTTGAATATTTGAAATGTGATTGCTTCAACATTTCAGAATTTGGATAAATTCCGTTGATTTGTGCAACATCTTTGCAATTTTGACTCGGTTTTGTGGAAGTAGGTTCAACTATACATTGTCACTAACCTGGTGATATTATAGTGATGGCTTGCAAGAGTGCCAGCTCTGGTTTGGTTAGATGCATACCATGCAAAGCCTGCACAAACTTGAGCGTTGGTTCAGCTGAGGTGGCAAAACCTGATGCCAACATAGCCTCACAGCTCCACTCACTGCCTGTGATGTCATCCACAACCGAGTTCCTCTCTGGATTATAGTTCTCAGCGCAACGAAGAATCAAAATCTCTAGAATAGCGTTCTTTATCAGCACGGCTTGGTCCTCATATGATAGTCTGCGAAAGGCAGGAATGGCCTTTGTAAAGGTAACTGTTTGCCGTATGATAACACCCATTAGAGTCATATTGTAGATCATAACCTCTTGCTCTACCATTGGACTTCCTGGTTCCTTGTCCATAAGACCTGAGGGCGGTTTCATGTCCTCGCTTTTGCCATTTGTTTCGCTGCACGGCCTATTAGGTAAATGGCACGAGGAGGCACTACTGTTGTTGTCCATGTGATTCTCTGGCAATCCTGGTTCTACCTTGACTTTTAATATAGCATCACTGAGTGCATCAGGATCTATGTATTGATCATCACCGTTAGTAGTGCAAGGTGGCGATACAACAGTGCCACCACTTGGTCTAATCATACTCATTGGATTTGGAAATGAGAACCCGTTGGTCTGTCCTGGAGGTCCTGGAGGACCTGGTGGACCTCCGCCAAAGAACATGGGTGGCCTACCGCCCCCACCAAAACCCATAGGCGGTAACTGGAACTTACTGGGGTCATATGGGTAGTCCTTGGGGTCACGACCCATGAAAACCATACTCAAGTTATGGACCTTTTCCAAGATAAGTTCAAATTTGCCATGTGGCTGTAAAATTAAAGACAAAAATGATTAATGGTTAGTATTGAAATTGAAGATATGAAAAATGCATATATTGCTCAAACATGACCCTACTACTACTAGTTGATGAAAATAGTCTTATATTTTAGTAAAATTAAAAGTCAAACAAGAATTAATGAGTTGAAATATTGACACTAATCAACAGTTTATCCTGGGATATGGATATCAGCTTGGTTATGATATCTGGAGTACAGCAGAACACACACAATCTGGAGTACAGCAGAACACACACAATTTGAACGTGGCTGTAAAATATAGTGAAATCAGAAATACTAAATCGAACAAATATGTGAGTATTTTCGCTTGAATTGAATTAACTGTAAGCTTCCTCAGAAACTCAAACGGGACAGTGTTACTTAACCATTAACGTAAAAGCGATGGTAAAACTGTAAATGGAAAAGGCAGGGAAATCTGAACAAAACAAATATCAACAAACAGCACATAAATCAACATAACTTAGATCAAAAAAGTTACAAGTAAGTACCCTACAAGCCAATGCACTTTGATCACTATTGTATAATTTTTGCTGACAGAAAAGGACATTGTTTGAGTTTTGTTGTACAAGTTGGCCACATCATCTATCACCAGTTAACATTACAATGGACACAATGCGCATACAGGACTGACGCTACTTGGCCAAAAGTTGCGCAAATCCATCAAAGTTGTCTTCTTCTTTTTATGCGGCATTATTATTGTTGATCTCCTGAATTAAAGTCGGTCTTTTTTAAAAGTAAGTTAATCTTTATTTGAGGCGGCAGAGACACTTCAATAAATTACGGTTATACAAAATAAGTGCACCCCTTCTCATTTCCGGGGTCAAATAATAAGGATTTATACATCAAATTGGGCAGCACAGTTTTACCTATTTTTGTGAAATTTTATAGGCCTATACCATCCAAACAGAAGATGCACATTGCCATCAATCATAGCAAACAAATTCTTCAGACAACATTTTGATTTCCCACTAACAACATGAAATAGCACATTACTTGCCATGCATCAATTCACCACAATTAATGAATCTGCCAGCGATAGGATGTATTGATGTAATCTGACATCAAGTAGGCTTGTTCTACACAATATTCCATTGCATTTCAAACTGAAACAAAACTTATGACAGAATCCATTTCTTGTACAACTTCTGCACGTCAGGTCATGACCTCATCTATCAGGATATGTGGGTTCATGAACCCTTCTAACAGGATGTTATTCAGCAACAACCTTCTTACATGTCTTCCATAGAGAGTTACTAATACACATTTATTTCAAATGTTGCTGAATGTGTTTGATGGAAGGGTGTGAATAGCTTTGAAAACAAAAATACGCCTTATCAATATCATGAATGGATGATAAGGTTCTTATTCAAGACCAACATATTACATCCTTATAAATGCCCCATGTATGTATGATACAGAACCAAAGATTTTCGCAAAACGTTTAATTTCATTGTTACAAATCTGTCTTTTAACCACTAGCTTCAAATCACACTTAGAAATTGACATAATAACTAACTCAATAACGACTAACTTGCAATGCCTTCATCCTGTTTGTATTACTGTACATATTGGAATTTATAGCTGAAATATCTGATGGCCGGGATACAGTAGTATAATATGGGAGGAAGAGTGGACATTACAAAAGGAAACAATTCAGGAAAAAGTTGAGCACACCACAATTGACTGGGTCAGGTTACACTAAACTTAACTAATTATGTGTGCACAGTTCAATGAACCATATAACTACATTAGTATGTCCAACTAAACCGTGCACTCTGGGTATCCCTAAATCATACCCAGACACTCCCAGGTTGAATTTCTCAATACACTAAGGATGCTATATTTAGTGGCACTGTGCCCTAAAGAATGAGTCAATTCAAGCGCTGGGTAGCACTGTATTCCCAACTTTGGGTCTCTTCTTACACATGTAATCCAGCCCCACACCAGGCGCCGATGCAACAAGGAGCTCAAGCTACAGTTAAACCTCTCACTATAATATCAATGTACTATCAACTTTTTTGCATACAAAACCTACAATGAATGAACCGGTAGAAAGTAACCCAGAATGAAACCGTTTTTTATTGTTTTTTACACAAACATCTTTTCAAGAGTTTTTCAATCCATCATAAACACACAAACACATGGTCAGGTGTTGTGGGGCATGATACACGCATATGTTATTCTAGCAACACAATCCAATAACAATGCCTTGCTGCAGTAGCATTTATGTATCCACATTTGAATAGATGCAAAAGCTACACCCATTCAGCTCCTATAGGCCAGCCACAAAAGACGTTTGTTCAAGCACTGAATAGGCTGCAACACTATCCCAAATTAAGTGCAAGTGCGAGAATGGTGTATGTACCATTAGCTGCCTTAGATTACTTCACAATATATTTCACAAACTTCAAACAGGCCAGACAGCACACGGCAGCTACTACAGATACAGCCTTCCACTTGCCCTATAAACTATCACCGTAGAATAATCCCACCCCTGCCACCAAATGGGATGGGAGGTCTACCTGTACTTTACCCCAGACAAGACCATGTATGACCAGCTGTATAAACTGAGGATATCAGAGTAGGGATTCAAAGAAAGAGAGAATGTAGACAGTAAAAAGCGATCTTCTACAGAAGTCTACAGGTGGTGTTATAAATGACAGATTTGTTTGCTACTTTCTGGGGACAATTTTCAACCCAGCTTTGTGTATGAATTCACCAAGGACAAGGACTTCAAACAGTGAAAAAGCAACAAAAAGCAATGTACTGAAACTTGGTACCCAAATCCCTCTTTCTGGTTTGCTTTGTGTTATTTTAACAGGGAGAATGAAAGAATTGTCAGGTTTTTTGTATGGACAAATCCCCTTATTAATTGTGTGCTTTGAATAAATCAAGAACAATGGAAGATAAAAAGCACCAGCTTCATTTTCAAACAAAATAGGGACCCTGATTTAAGTCAACTCTATGAGTATGCATTTGGACTTTGGGTGATGGAATCAAATGGTAATAGATAATGACACAGGATAGCCAAGTTTGATTAAATCCCTGCAAGTATCAAAGTCATGGGCTAGTGGAAGGCTTTGTGCTAATTTGTGAAACCTGCAGACCAGTCCTGTGTACATGGGTTGTATTACATTATCTTTCAAGATCTATATTGTTATAATAACAAAACCCATCTCACAGAACAGAAGTCATAGAATACAATCATTTAGTGTAGTGACTTTCAAAAAAATCTCCATATATACACGCTAGCCATGATTGTTATCTAGAGCAGGGATTCTCTGGACTGGTGGTGCATGTGTCATTTGTGTCATGTCAAATGGTGCATAGCATAAGTCACAAACATATATCCATCACAAAATAAGATTTTAAACAATAAACGTGGCATTTTCTAAAAACACAAATTATTTTTAAAGGTGAAATTGGCCAATTTAATGAGTTAATATTGATTAACCATAGATTATCATTATGGTTGAAATCCAACAGGTGTAAATGGAACCAATCCTCTTGACCCCTGCTAGGGTCACTTAAGGTTTGGCCCTTGACCATACCAGTATTTGCTGGGTCTAGGATGGTGGCTCTTGGTGGTTTCATCTAATTGAAACATCAAAGATTTGCTACAACAAAAATGTTTTCTGGTCGTGTTTGCAACAAAATTGACCCATATGCAACATATAAGTGTAACATCAATGTTTAGGGAAACAGTTCCATTTATACTCGATATCAATATAAAGTATAAATGGAATTGTTCTTGTAGTATAAAATGTGCTATCAAGTCTGCTATATGCTTACTTTATATGTAAAATTTGTACTCCTAGCTTCTTCTTTAGCTCTTTCTAGCCCATTGATGAGTTCATCTTGATCTTTGTTTAGTTTGAGTACTACTTCTTGTGTAATTGCTGCTGTAGATGTAGTGACAGGTGGGGGCTGGGGTTGAGCCTGCTGCTGTTGCTGCTGCTGTAATTGTTGTTGTTGATTTTGTTTCTTCTTGTTTTTCCTTTCAAGCGGCTTACGAGTCTCCAACCTTTTCTCATCCCAAACCCCTGAATAAAGAAGCAAACAATATGAGATAAGGTTAATAACATGGTTAGCTTATGCCGTTCATTAGCAAACTTCTGGAAGTGGAATCAGTATAAAAATGAACCTGGACCCGGTAATCGGAAGTTTTCTATCTGAATGACTTGTTAAAACATAACAAACTGTCATTAACAGATACCGACAAAACAGAAATGGTAATAACAACAATAACATCAACAACAATACACGTCACAATAACAACAAATACAAAGTAAAATATTGTGGAATAATGTTTGTAGATTCTTCATGTTAATATTGCAGAATGACTGTCTTTCTCCTACAGTAGCCCAATTGAACAAGTACAAGTCGAATCACAGGAATGATACATTTTGATTGAGTACCAACTTCCTCATATGACCATTGGCTATAACCAGTGACAGTTATAATACACCATTGGCTATAACCTGTCACTGCTATAACTTATATTGTAAATGGCAATAATAGGGGTCAATCGATCACCATCATCAATGCTTCAAAGATACGGTCTAATATAGTTTAACCAAATGCCTTGGTTTAACCAGTAATGCCTTGGTTTAACATAGGTGCATTTTCAGTGTACAGGGTGTCCCATAAATATGTTAATATTCGGGGTGCAATTTGTTTAGAAATGACATGAAAGTACACATAAATATCTTTTGAGTCGTGATAAATACCTCTTTATTTGCCTTTTGTTTAATCAAATAAAATTCTTCATATTATAATAGAGCAAGCAAATATCAATTGGTCTGATTCTGCCTGTAACTACTGAACTTTTGATGACAATTATACAAAAATAGATATTTGGTCATAAGTTGAAGTTCATATTCCCAAGAACATTCAAATATATAAACATGTACTCCTATCCATTTGATATACAGCATCCTCTCAAGAAGGTTTTATGAATTCACTCAAAACAGAATATACTTCACTAATGGATATAAATATCACAGGACAATCAACAGTTCTTTTGTATTATATACAGAGTGACATTTCAACTTTTTTTAGCGGTGTAGCCTGTGACATTTGAGCATGAATTGACTCTATACAAGTCATTATAATCCTGATTTAATTGTTTCCTTTATCATAACAGCTTGAATTGGGATGGGAATATCTCTGTAATTGAATCATAACCTCACATGCTATTTTGTTTACAAGATAGGCCTGTAACATTATATAATTTTTATATTTATCGCTATGATAAATAGTGAGCAAATCGGGGTATTTTGAGGAAAAGATAGTGAGATTATGTGTAATACTGTCATAAATAGTTTGATGTTAAGTATGGAAGTCCACTATGTTCATGCTTTAAGTGGGTAAAGTATAGGTAAGATGTCTGAATACCGCTGCTATAAAAGTAGTTTTCAAGCATTAATTTAGTAATGCAATTGCTATGGCATGCCAAAAGGACAATAACTGCCTTTAGGCTTTAAGAAAAATACGTAAAATCAAATAGGACTGCATTGGATGTAGGGATGGGTGGAAGTGGGTGGTTGGCTTGCGATCACATTGAGCATTTTTTATGAGCAATAGATGATGTTAGAAATTTCATCCACACACTACAAACTGAAAACTACATAATAAGACTGATCCCTAAATTGACTACATACAAAACCTTCAGAATGTATCAGAAACTGACTGCTACAATATCCCGCTACAATAGCAAATTACACAATCCATTTCACAATTCACTGCTCATTTTGTGAAGTGGACAAAACGCTAATGAAGCCTACCGGTAGAACACCTATGAACCCTAACGCACCTAACTACCATGACCAACCCTATTATCACTGATATAGCTGCTTTATAGCTAAATTGCATGATAGGATATTACATCCTAGTTAAATTTCACGCCTTATCAATTAAATACAATTGGGACAGATATTGTATTATTTGCAGCTATGGAATTGAAACCTTGAAATATGGCATTTTTCATAATTGAATGCTTTCTTAGAAGCCATATCCGATAGTTCATTAACTCTACAAGGCAGCTACTTCCATGGAAGCCAACTTTACAATAATATGCTATATTTGTAGTGATTTATTTCCTGCAATGAATCCTAATATTTTCTTAGGCCGATCACAAAACAATTGCACTTTGTCTGTGTAGATTTTGACAGCTACAGACATTCCAGCATAGAAGAGAAGTCACAATACCACTTAGTGTGAAGTCCCGAAATGCTCTCTAAGTAACAATTACAATCACTCTGAAATTTCCAAAAATAAGTATGCCTGCTTGCCATAACACATGAAATATTAAGAACGCAGATCACATACTTACAATGCCAACGGATTGATAATAAGATGATCTATACATTTTGGGACAACTGATCGATCCAAATAAATATCTCAGACTCCCCCCGGCCCCCGCAGCGCTTTACGCGCAGCGATCAGCCATTGTTACATTTTTTAAACGGGAAATATTTTAGAATTGAAATTGTCATTCCCGGGAAACTTTGCATTTTTTACAGCCTGCCCTGATCTAAAGATCTGGTTGGTGGCTGCGTAAGGCTATATTAAAAAAAATCATTTGTCTCAAAGCTCCCGCGCGCGTTAGTTAATTGGTGCACGTTAAAAGGAAAAAAATTATGAAAAAAAAAAAAAAAAAAAATTCATTGATCACATCATTTTAAATACAAAAGTTAACTTTTACTAGGATTTCAATATTTTATATTTATATAAAAAATTTAAAAAAACTTTTAAAAAATCGCATTACGCATTAGGTTCTGAAAAACTGAAGAGCTTTGAGACAAAAGATTTTTTTAATATAGCCTAATAGGCCTATGTATAAAGAAATCCCCTCCAAAGAACCTGATTGACACACACACTGTGGTACATAAATGTATCAATAAAGCGTTAGCATAAAAAGAAAGAAAGGCACAAGATCAAGAAGTCATTGATGTCGGCTTTTTGACCATAAATAACCATCTATTTGGGATCTCCCAAAGGAGTTACAACAGTTCCAAAGGGAGAGGACCTATGGCCCAATGCTCAAATAGTACTTTAACTTCATCCTTGCTGGCTTCTTTTGTTTGAAACATAAAACAATGTCTATGGTAATGTTCAGATACCAATTCATTGCATGCTCTGCAGAAAGTGGTTCAATGGCCATGTTTATAGCATTCAAGAAGCATTTTCATCATCCAAAAAAAGAACCAGTAAAAGTCTGAGTAATAACTGTGTGATCCATTCATTTCAGGAACAATATCATTCATTTTGACTTATGTCAATACCAAACAAAAAATAATCTCACTCGCTAAACCAATATCCATTGCACTTGTATTACACCTTTCTTGAATTTTGATGCACCCTAATTGCCTGAAATCAATACGAAATAAAAAGAACCCTTTTTAGATGTAACGAGGTACCAATTCAAATAAAACATCTAGTTTCTCTGTGTAACAACAACATTAACAAACTCTTGATACAACTATGATACCATGTAGCAATTACTACTAATGAGGAAAAGATTGAGGCTATACTAAGACAGGTGAAAGAAATACAAATAAGAGCGTGTGTATAATTGATATTATACCTCACTTTTACAACGCAATAACAATATGCGGGTCACATTAACCAATTTGTAATTTGGTTTAAGTAGAAGTCAAGGATATAATAGGAATGCTAATAAACACACCTTTATGATGCTTAGCCATTCTAGCCATTTCAGGAAAATATTATTCTATTTTGATTTGAGATATTTCTGTTCTGTTTTGGGTAAGCGGATAGCGGGGTTTTATTAAGTTTATTTGAACAGTTTTCACTTTGAATTGAACTGGATGCAAGGATATCACAATAAAACAGTGTGTTGGATAAACTTCAAGTTTGTATACTAGTGGTAATGTGCAGCTCAGTCACTGCATCATTACAATAATAGCAGCAGAAGAGGGGAAACCCCAAGCAATGCCTTATGTATCAAAATGACCATAAATATTTAAATAATGATCAATGTATTAATATTTAAATAATATAAAGATCTGAAATAAAAAGAAATGTAAATATTTAATACAACTACATGATTAAACCTTTAATTCAATTATAATGCACCCCTAGAAATGTAAAAATAGAACTGGCTAATATTGAATGACTACCGCGAGTAATTAAGCCATATTGTTGTTTCCATTTTGAGATGTATACATATGAATAATTAAGATGCTAGAACTGAGAGTCATTTATAATGTGAACAGAAATGCATACTTATGAAATAGTTGACAAATTCAAAGACTCAATAACATTACAAACTTCATAATCCTAACCCTGCGGTGTGGTTTTGGGAATAAAACTCAGGTGAGAAAAACGGGTCAAATTTGGGGGTGGGGTGGGGTTGGACTGGCTCTGCCGGTGCTCAAAGCTGGGTCACCTGTGTGACAGTCTGGACCCTATCCAACTAAGCCAAGGAGTTAGCTTGGAAATGGTTAAGATTTTCCTATGCATATGATAGCCTGACTGGGTGTGCCAGGAGACTGGGAATAGCCTGACTGGGTGTGCCAGGAGACTGGGAGGCACGCGCTACCAGCCACATGAAGAGTGGGTTTTTGTTGAATAGGTGCTGTTAAGAGTAGAAATGTACAAATTAATCAATTGAACATTTTGGAAAATAAAGTAATGAATTGGATTGGATTTCTTTCAAGACGATATTATTTTGTTGAGCCTGACAATGGTGGTTATTACTCATCACCACATCCAACTGTTCAGGCCTTTTAACATATGTCACTGCAAACCCACAAAACATGGATTACATGTTTTTTCTCCATCACATTTGCACACAAATTTACAAATCAAATTCTAGACAATGTTATTTCTACTGGTGATTTAATTGTGGGTTTTAATGTAAAGAGGAGATAAGGCATAATGTTGTGGGCTTTGTTAGAAAGTACAAAATACCCAATTAGGACTTGATAGAGTGCTCTCTATTGGTACATAGAGAACTGCAATGTCAAATCATCATCAAACCTGCTAGTAATGTTGAGTTTGGGAAATTTAACAAGGACATGTAGCTGACAATTATGCAAATATTTCAATCAATTTGTGGTAATTTTTAAAGCAAAAGAATAGCAAATGTAATCTCTCACACACACATCAACTAAAACCATAAAATAAAGACACACATAGACTTTTAAAATAGCAGCAAATACTCAAAATATGAATTATGACTAAATTCCAAATAAAATCTAGCAGGGGCATTCAATTAAGCACAAACATGCCTACTTTTATATTAGATATATGCTCTATCTAGAACTTTGGAAAACATGTGCACAGCATCTAAGCAGGCAGTATCACATGAATGATTTCTGGCATGTAATGATTGCCGGGGCAATGCATCACCAAAGAGAGAAACTATGTCTGGTATTCAAAATCAATATCATGCTAGTATTGACGCATTTTCAAATTGAAAACCTAAAGATAATTCAGTCCTCAATTTTAGGTGAATTTGTCATGTTTTATTAAGCATGCATTGTTTTGTTTTAATAGAACAAAGGGAAAATACTGTTGATTTTGTCTTCAATCATTAGTTTTAAACAATATATGCATAGCAGGCGATAGACATTCCTTTTGATTCAAAAATATGAATCAACATATCAAAAGAATAAAACAGTTGTATTTCAGAGAAAATTCAATATTTTTTTGCACAATGTAACAAATGTTATAAATAGATTGCATTATAAACACAACTTGAAAAAGCAATATTATTCTGCAACCTCAAACGAATGTGTTTTAATGCAGGGAGAGGTAGTTTTCCAATAAGTTATATTTATATTAAAATTAATCATACATTCAATATATTCATGATTGCAAGCCAAAGCATCAAAATGCTTGCAAGGGATGCCAGTGACTTCTCTCCTGATAACCTCTGGTATTGTACCAACATGTCGTTAATGATGGCTCAAATTTACGACATTTTTGGTTCAGAACAACATGATTTTTGACCAATTAAGTTTCAAACACTATATTGTATTTTCAATATTTTCAAATTAAGAAAACAAGAAAACATTAAAAGTGACTTTTGCCAGCGCTAACTATGAACTTGTCTGAGGTGAAGAATAACGCACAACCTAATGGAAAACAAATAGACCGTGTAATGTGTACATCCATGCATCTAATTTGGGGTGTCTATCTACCCATATAGCTTGTATTTGTAGTCTGTATGTTGCATGCTCTATAGGTTTGCCTAAGGTGCCAAAATGGTTGTCGATATTGACAATTGTTTTCAATATTTTGGTAAAATCACATTCAAGTTAAACACTGACAAGGATTTATAATGCATATTTATTCATTTGTAAGACAGACCAGCCAGCCAATCAGGTGAGAGAACTCATACAAGGTATGTTAATGAACTGATGATGTCTTATTGTAGTCTGCAAATTGTACCGAGTGTCAATCCAACATTATTATGTGCTTCATTTATTTCAATTTACATACATGTACGGGTAATTGCATTTACTATCTTTGAAAATTGAAATCCATTTTATTGTGAAATGTTTAAAATCATGTGGTTTGCTGGTTTTTAAACATTCAAGTAGATAAAAGCTAAGTCTGGATTTTCTTTGTGTTTATGATCAACATTAACAACTGTTGGGACTTAGAATTGTCCACTTTGTTTGTGCTGTTATAAGTATTAGAAGTGCATTGATTATGTTAAAATCACTTGCAACAAACGTACGCAGTTATTAAGTAAGATTTCAACGATAACGAATACTATTCTAATTTGACTCTTGGCATGACCTAGACAAGGCCATGAATCTGGTTTACGCACAAGACAATTCCGCCTCCCTCGTTCGTTACCAACAGCAAATTGATGAGACTTGGTCGTGACAATGCCAGAACTGTTATAGTACCATAACATTGATGGATAGAATTACACATTCATTGTTTAAATGGTTTGGCTTAACTGCAACAGACAATAGGAAAAAGAGAGAATATGAAATAAATCTGTGCAGGTTGATAATTATCTCTTTGATTATTCACAGACTTGCTGGCGCTTCATTGAATTACATAAAATGTACACAGCCAAGGTCAACAAAACAGATGATACACACAAATTGAGACGTTTAAATGATTGATTTAATATTTGTATATGAATATAAATAATATTTTTGATTGATTAAATATTTGTTCCTATTGATTCAAGACGATAGAGGCACTCTCAGAATAAGGTAAATGTATCATCTTAAGGGTAACAATTACTTGATTGATCAGATAATCGATTGTCAATTGAATCTTGTTATTCAATTAATAGATTGATCTTTGCTAATCGATTGGTTAGTTGATCAATCAATAACTACTCCTGAGAAAGCCTTATAAGTTGGCACTAAGGCTTGAATGTGACTGAGCAGTGATTTTTGATCCCGTAATAATTGATCAAAACAGCACATTGCGACAGATTTGCAGGTTGCATTGCATTGTGTGCGTACATGTATACCTACATTTTGGTTCATACATTTTTCCGTTCAAGCACTTTTTCCTTCACATGCGCTAATCCCTCTGGCTGCAGATGTCACGCACACAAAAATGCAGTTTAGCTGCAGACTCAGCTGACAAGGATTCACACTACTAAGTTACCAAGTACATATACCTATTATTAGGGATAGGAACAAAATGATATTGCATTTTTTCCCACCCCCTATATATAGGGTAGGGTAGGAAAAGATTGCGTTTTCTTCCACCCCCCTATACCATATGTTATGTAGGGTAGGGAAAAAACAGAGATTGCATTTTTCCACCCCCTGTTTATATTACACACGTGGGGCAATTCAGTGGACGAAGATAAAGAAAATATAATTGATAGATCAATAAACAATGAATTTATAAATGAATTTGTTTTCATGTTTAATACTATTTGTAACCCAGTATATCTCTCAATCCATATTTGGCATATTCGTACTGTTTTGATTTTTACTTATTATACCCATCATTTATATTATTAGTATTACTCAATCACTCAGTAAATTATAAACTTATTCCTCTGTGAGCAAAATGTCAAGTCAGTTACAATATCATCACAAACCCCAAGCCTAGTCCTATTATTTACTGATCACTAACCCCGAAGCTCTGTCATATTATTAACTGATCACAAACCCTGAAGCCCATCATCAAAAACCTTCCCATTCACAGATAGCGATTTTAATACAGGAGTGTATGTTAGTGCATCATATCACATTATGGAAGATAAATACCAGATAATTGTGAGGAGATGTGTCTATTTGCATTTTTTAATGCTCAAAATCAAATTACGTTTCCAAAATGCCGGTGTCTCACTGCGCAATCAGCACCACGGGGGAATACAATGCGGTCAAGGGCAACGCATTAGTTTTTATAACTGGCGCTTTCAGGCAATGATTTTTATGTTATTGAATAGAAGGAACTTGCTAAATACATGTTAAAGCTTTATCAAGTCATAGCGTAAACAATTGACAGTTCTTGCTTTTGAAACAAGCTCAAAGATAACTCAGTGACGTACACGCCGTGTAAATTGTCATTCAGTATTGGCTGACTATTTTTATATGGATATTTTATTAATTTGATAATTTGGCATTAATAGTTATAATCATCATCCACTAACAAAACGTATATACAACAACAAATTTGTTGTTGTATTGAATATTTTCCCCTTTTTTCTCATATAATTTCAAGAGTTGAATTAATGCAATTTTCTATTTCTACAGATAACCTTGATGAAGCAAAACTGTTACCTAAAACATTGTTGTTAAGAGGTGTGAATACTCATATCTACACAGCCAAACTAATATGCAAAACAAAATCTGGCTGGGTACTTCTCAAGATTGGCAACATCATCAATCATATGTACTTGAATCTGATCTCTCCTCTTACTAAAATCAAATTCAATCTCTTTGCATGGTATGTAGGCTTCTGGTAGGCAAATGTAAAAGCGTTATTTACAAAATAGTTCCCAGATAAATGTTGTTTTTGGTTATTTTGAATGTACAAAATGTTCACCAACATACATATATATTTGAATTAGAATACTAAGTGACGATCACTCAAGATCCCATGGATGTGGTATTTCTTTATTCAACTTGCTCCTCAATATAGTAGTCATTTTGTGCCAATCACAGCGGTCATGAACTATCCTGATGAATAATACCAAATCAATGAGCGAGCTAATAATGGTTAATTTGGTAACAGTTAGTCTCTCATGTGGTACTCAGAGAGGCGCTGTCAACCATTATTTGTTGGGTACAGGGTTGCACAGTGCACAAACTAGAAGCAAATTTGAGGAGAGTTCAATCTGCTATAGAAGAAACTAACTGTCTTGATTCCAAATTTGTCTTCTATTGATTATTTACCCCCTTGGCTCTTCACTCAAGACTGGAGTACTTGAGCCAAAATATCCTGCCAAGTATGGGTAGAATAGTCACTTTGATCAATGCAGTCATTAACTCTAAGGGAAAATAACAATTTCCATAAGTTTTATTATAAAATGGTTTATCCTTGGTATAAGACAGCACAGCATTAACCTAGCACAAAATCCTCTATTGTACAGCTTTATTCCGTAATTGGGTCTTTACACAAGTCTAACTTATGAATGTTTTACACCGAGGATATACCATATTTACCTAAGTGACAACATGGAGTTCAATTGAGTTGTGCACACTAGGACATGCAGGTTTTCTTCCTGCTGATTGCAAACTGTGCCTAATGAGGTGCATGCTGGTAGATAGTATTGCATGATGGGTACTTGACATGTTCCACTGTGGGAGGGCAGACAATGTTGGGCTACAGTATACCAAATAATTATACCTATGAACAGGGACATTCACTTTTCCCTCTCCACAAACTAAACTCGCACAAATTGTCTTAAAAATCTATCAAAATCACAAGACAATGAGAATATGGAAAAGAAACTGTGGAGGAATATTAAAAAGTACTGTAATGAATTAAGTTCCATGGACCTTACACCTGTTTTTTCACTGAGTTCCTTAACCATACATAATAGGATTATAGCACAATACCATCATGCATTGTGCTTTTATTCCTCGCCAGCTGCTCGCCAATGGATTCCACACAAATGACAAATACATAAATAATGAATGAGCTCAATTACAATTTGGATAATTTGCTTGCCCATACAAATATATGTTTGACAGCCATCTTTCATAATAACATATAAATTGGCGGTGTCATTCTTATAGAATGAATTAGTGACATATAATTGTGCTAATGAGAGGGCGATTAAGGATAGTGAATTATCGATGAATTGTATGCGGAAATTGATAGCGGGGTTTCATAAGGGGTAAAGCATACAAACACTAGCGCTAAATTGCCATTGACGTTAGTACTCTTCAGATATGTTCAAAGCAAAAGGGCAGTGTTATGAGTACAATTGTTTTAATTTTTTAATTTGACAGTTTCCTTTTTGGCAATTGACCCCCCAATCTCCAAGTCTCTCTATTGGCATTGACTTATTTTTTATGTTAAATTAATTTATGTTTTTCATCCAGTGTTCAGCACAGACTTATTGGTATTATAAATGAATAAGACTGACAGACAAGCTGCCAAATAAGAACAAGAAAAACTAGATAAAGTGTGCTTCAAACCACAGGTCTCCTACTGGCAGCTGTCTTCAAAATATCTGGAGTGATTTTCACATTATTCCCCACATTTTGCACAAATGAATAAAACAAACACAAGAAATACACAATCAAGGTCAAGATATTCCCGCAAAAACACACCACAAGCCTGAAGTACCATTAAAAGCAGCCACTTCCAAAAATGAAGGAGCCAATGAATAAATGCTAGTGGTAAGAATTGAATGTACACTGTTTGGGTACATCCTCAATGTGTGTCGCTTATAAAGAAATGTACACTGTTTGGGTACATCCTCAATGTGTGTCGCTTATAAAGAAATGTACACTGTTTGGGTACATCCTCAATGTGTGTCGCTTATAAAGAAATGTACACTGTTTGGGTACATCCTCAATGTGTGTCGCTTATAAAGAAATGTACACTGTTTGGGTACATCCTCAATGTGTGTCGCTTATAAAGAAATGTACACTGTTTGGGTACATCCTCAATGTGTGTCGCTTATAAAGAAATGTACACTGTTTGGGTACATCCTCAATGTGTGTCGCTTATAAAGAAATGTACACTGTTTGGGTACATCCTCAATGTGTGTCGCTTATAAAGAAATGTACACTGTTTGGGTACATCCTCAATGTGTGTCGCTTATAAAGAAATGTACACTGTTTGGGTACATCCTCAATGTGTGTCGCTTATAAAGAAATGTACACTGTTTGGGTACATCCTCAATGTGTGTCGCTTATAAAGAAATGTACACTGTTTGGGTACATCCTCAATGTGTGTCGCTTATAAAGAAATGTACACTGTTTGGGTACATCCTCAATGTGTGTCGCTTATAAAGAAATGTACACTGTTTGGGTACATCCTCAATGTGTGTCGCTTATAAAGAAATGTACACTGTTTGGGTACATCCTCAATGTGTGTCGCTTATAAAGAAATGTACACTGTTTGGGTACATCCTCAATGTGTGTCGCTTATAAAGAAATGTACACTGTTTGGGTACATCCTCAATGTGTGTCGCTTATAAAGAAATGTACACTGTTTGGGTACATCCTCAATGTGTGTCGCTTATAAAGAAATGTACACTGTTTGGGTACATCCTCAATGTGTGTCGCTTATAAAGAAATGTACACTGTTTGGGTACATCCTCAATGTGTGTCGCTTATAAAGAAATGTACACTGTTTGGGTACATCCTCAATGTGTGTCGCTTATAAAGAAATGTACACTGTTTGGGTACATCCTCAATGTGTGTCGCTTATAAAGAAATGTACACTGTTTGGGTACATCCTCAATGTGTGTCGCTTATAAAGAAATGTACACTGTTTGGGTACATCCTCAATGCGTGTCGCTTATAAAGAAATGTACACTGTTTGGGTACATCCTCAATGCGTGTCGCTTATAAAGAAATGTACACTGTTTGGGTACATCCTCAATGTGTGTCGCTTATAAAGAAATGTACACTGTTTGGGTACATCCTCAATGTGTGTCGCTTATAAAGAAATGTACACTGTTTGGGTACATCCTCAATGTGTGTCGCTTATAAAGAAACAAGTTATAGACATATGCAAGTAAACAAATAAACAAACACTATAACACACAAACAAAAAAACAAAAAATGATAATCCCCCACCCCCAACACTTACGTTCCGGCTTCATGCCAACATCGAGGCACTTTTTAAGTCGACATGCTGGACAATGTCTTCTTGTGTACAGATCCATAACACAGTTGCCATTTGCTTCACATGTAAACTTGGCCTTGCTTTTGATCTTTCGCCCAAAGAAACTCTTGCAGCTTTCGCAAGAGATCACCGTGTAGTGAAGACCGCTGGCTTTGTCTCCGCAGACCAGGCACTTTTGTTTGGTGTAATCCATCGACATCTTTTCAAACCTGGACATTTGGTAAAAATAAAAATAAAAATTGAAATTGTTAAAACTAAATTGGTGAAGCGCTTCTTCTTCACTCCTGCTGACCATACATGTAACATTAATGAAATCATCCAACTATCACAAATAAAGTTTCACTTGACTCGGATTGACATATATCAATAAAAAAAATATCAGGATATTGCGGAATAAAAAACAATATAATATAGTGGTTTAACAAAATATGTAAATATCTTAATAACTCTTATCTGAGAGACTCTGAAACAGATAGCTTGTGAGAGAACCTAGAGAGTCAAGGTAAAGAAAATGTAATGTGGCTACGCTAGTTATTGTGCAAACTAAAATCAGTGTTTGGAATAACCTTGGTTGTAAAGATTAGGCGTCTTATCTCTTGGAAAGTTTTAGAGAAGAGGAACCATATATTGATAAGGTTTATGACGAGACATATCAAGGTGTATGGTGTTATGAATTGTCAGGAACCCATACAGGAAACATACAGGTAACAGGTTTGTTTCGATAAGGAACTGGTAAAAATTAAAAAACCCAATATCTCTAGAGGTACTATTGAGAGTAAGGCGTGTCTGTATGCCCCTTTGGAACACATCCTTGGATTGGACATAGATCATAGATTCTGTATTGATATAAACAAATCTAGGTTTCATTCATCCTGTTTTATCATGATTTCAAGGAACTGCTTCAGCCCCAGGTACGCAGATTGTGTCAATGCAAATTATGCTGCAGTACTAGTCTGGTGTAAGTAAGCGAATCATTGTTAATCACACATATATGATAGCCTATAGGCCAATTCCAAATTAAGCTGAGAACAATGCTTTCCAGTGTATATATTCCAGGGTACAGTTCTAGTTCTGTTGTAAGAATGTACTATGTACGGTAGCTGCCATGTACTGCTTTTGAATGATATCAAAGGTTTCAAATAGGCTGGTACAAATATTAACAGTAAGCAGTCACTACAGATAAGCCCTTCTGGTGATAAACCCTTACATGCGTGTATTTATATCTATTTAGGAAATGTCTTCATAAAGTGCCTTGAGGATATCAAGAATAGCGATAAGAGTAAATATATGATAGTTCTGGGCCCAGACCTCATGCAAACTGATTTGTCTCCTTTGCAATTACAACCATTCAACCAATGTTTTATCTCCCTATGGTGAAACTTATTAAACCCTTATCATTTGATATGCCTCCATTCAACCAACCATAGTGATCTGTACCGGTTACATGAAATCATTTGCCAACATGGAATCTATATGGAATCAGTTTAAGATAAAACAGCTTGCTAATGGATGAAAACATATTCTAATGCATTGCAACATGGATTTGCAATCAAACATAATTATACTTGCAAAATGTCTCCTTATTTGAATATAGATGAAAAATTTGTTTTAAGGTCATTGATTCAAAGTTGAACCTTAACAGAGCCACAACGCTACAAAGTCCCCTTCTGCCCTGGCCTTTCTTTATATAATATGTACATACAATAACCTCATTTCCACAAGTCACCAGTGCAAACATACTCCATTAAAGGTATAGTGGAACTGTGCCTCCTATACAAGGGACAAGGGTACTAATATGCAAGTTTGCAAACAGGAAGTGAAATGTTTGAACAAATCTTTCTCCACCACCAGGGGTAAGAATGGAATTGTCAAAAGTGTCTAAGGAAAACAAAGGATTTGAAAGCTGTCACTCAAATCCTGCCAAATCATAACAACAAGATAACTCAAATAAACTGTATCCCATAATATGCTACAACTAGATCGAGAGTCCTCCGTCATTGTCACCCCCCTTACGCTACAAATGCTATACAAGACAGTCAAAGGATCTGCTTTTTAAACCAGCATTCACTCAACAAAACCTACATAACAATTGTATGCATTTCATTATTATGCATGGAACATTAATATGATTTAAACATGGCTGCAAGGTTCAAAGGCTATGCAATTATTTATTTCTACACAAATTATAACCAGATATGACCCCTGACCTCTCACTGTGGCGCAATGTGACATGGCTCCAACACATGTTTGATAACAATGTTGAGCAGTATGTCGCTGCTAACAGTATGTAGCCAATTGAGCGGAATACGGCAGGAATATCATGTGCTTGTTATAAAGTTCTTATATAATTGGATACATGAATGAGGGGAAAAGTTAGATTGATGATATTAACCCAGACCCCCTAACTTTCTTCAAGATATGTTGAAATACCGATGTTTCTAAAAATGATACCACTCCAAATGAATATGATGCAGCAGACAAGCTATGATCTAAAAAACAAACTACAACAAGAGAATCCAACAAATAAGAATAGTTTCCCTGAAAGAACTATTGGCAAACTCAAACATGGTTTGAAGACTTCATTGTTGTTAGAAATCATCTCATATTCCCAAACTAGGGCTAATTTTCATACCTAATTTTGGAGACAGGTTCGATGATATCCATTCCATCAAAGGATGAATTCATCAAAATGGCTCATTTGTTTTCCTATCATCCACCCATCCCTGATGAATACCACGAGACAAAGCCTTAAACTATCCTTATCATCCATGTGTTATTATTGGTATGATTACTAACCCATTTCAACTTGTTCACCGCGATTTAGAAAAAGTATCTTGACTTTGTAATTATATCCTCATAACTAGAAGATAATTATAATTTGTACATAGGTATAAACTAATTATTGAACCTTGTATACTGGCACTGACAATATCATCATACCTATTACACTCAATCGGTCAACTTTTCCTACTTTATTAGATATGGGTTAGGAACTGTGCCCCCTGGTGCTGACACTGCTCCTAACTGCATACACACTGCCTGTTGCATTACCATAACACAGAATTCAATCAAAATAAAGAGACGTAGCATGATGATTATTTGTTTCTCGCTTTCTCCCCGTTACCCACTCGTTCTCACTTCAATTTTTGTTCTGCTCAATTCTGTAAATCTAATCAACCAGATGAAGCTAGCGCTTGCGACGTTACCCTATAAAAGATTCAAAATTCATGGATTGTTCACGCCTTTTGCTAATGATTAATTAGCAAGAGGCGCAATTGATCACAAAACCTTTCTTGAACACAAGACCACTCTACTGTTCCCGTTTCTATATGTGTATTTTGACGGACAATTTACAGATTATGTTTGGTCAAATTGCTCTTAACAACAGCAGTACAGGGTATACTATGTTCAGGGTTGTCCAAACAAAATAGCTTCAGATGGGAATGTTTCTACAAAAATGAGAGATTCTCATATATATATTTTTTTTAAAGTTTCACATTCTTGTTTACTTTCCTATAAAATTTTCAGTTTTCATAATGTTCAATAATGTCCAATGATGATTTCAATGTTTAATCATGGTCAATGAACAGTGAATGGTCATCCAAAAATAGCAAACTAGTTTCTGAGAAGGCTAAAGCAATCTATCTATTACACATTCTATTTTTGAAAACTAGGAAAATAATCACTACATTATATATGGACTACTGCACTCAGCTGACATAGGGTTAATGGTGATATTCCAGTTGAATGCCTATAGTATTAGTTACACACAAACACCATTAAGTCACCCACCTTACCTTTAATGTCATTAAAACTGCCTAATGATGGTTTTGTTTCGCAATTTTAACCAGAATTTTAAGTCGTGAAATATATAAGCATGCAACTTTAACATTAAATATTTGAGATGGGTCAATGTACTACAGTGTATTGGTACATGTAGTGCTATCATGGTCTATCAACAAGTTTGAAACTTATAAATCTGAACATGTCGGCAATGTCGGTGAGTACATGGTACATCCTAGATTTAGTTAACTAACAACCTACTGCTCATCCATTTAAGAGTCACAAAGTGAACGCACTACGGTGTTTAGCTAATAAAATGGTGTGCTTTTAAAAAGCCCAGATCGCAACTTATCAAGAGCATGTCGGTGAATATGCGCACACACAAAGCCGTGGTTAAACACTACTCTCGGGCCCATCCATTTTAAAAAATGTCACATCGTCACGGTGACAGTGCTGGGGTAAATATAGTACACGAGCATTGTGAATGCATACCCTTTTTCTTCCAAGTAAATATTTACCCATCACAATCGGCACACTGCCCTACATCGCTTTGAAAACTCTTAAGACTTGTTTAACAGGATTGCCACAGAGTCCAATTGTGGTGTAAAAAAGTCAATGGATGTTCTCAGGGTAAAAGTGACAAAATGGTACAAAATCCGGCAAATATTGCATCTCACGGCCATTTTAAGTGATTTGCATTGTATTACTAACATTTGCCAGAAAGAATTGTGAGCCAACTTGAGTGAGCGTACCAGTCATACATAACAGGGTGTCACTAAAACTACTGCAATTTATTTATTTATTTTTCCAAGCCTCTTCTAAATTTAATAAGTGTTTGATTGTTTTTGAGTGAAGTGAGTTGTAGACCCTGTGTAGTGTTGTAAATGTTAGCAATAGGTAAAGTGTAAAGGCGGTCGATCCTGTAATACCAGGAGCGGAGTGCCCATCTCCCTTTCAAAGCAATAGGGCCAGACTCACTCCTTTTTTTATAATGTTGCTGTGTGGGGCTCGCTACACCTCCTCCACAGCGAGTCTGTTACCTTCCCAGCACTGAAGAATGCCGGTACCCATTTAAATACACCTGGGTAGAGAAGAGTAATTTAAATACACCTGGGTAGAGAAGAGTAATTGCGGTAAAGTGCCTTAATCAAGAGCACAACATGCTGACCACAGCGGGACTCGAACCCACAACCTTTAGATCATGAGCCCAGTGCTCTACCCACTGCGTCACATCAAATTTGGGTATTTTGGTCTCGTGGGAGTTTTAAAAAGGAACAAGATGTCCCATTTTGTTTGATACACAGTGTATAGACTTAATAACACCAGCTTTCATCCAAGACATCCCTTTACAATTATTGGATCAATGCTAAGCTGGATCCTGCGCATATATTCGTTCCAAGGCAAATAACACGCCAAAGATGACACTAAAACATGCATCATTCTGCAACGATCTGCTTTTACTGGCGACTAAAGAGATCTATGCGAGGGAAGCTTGGATAGCGAGCAATTCAATTTCTAATGTGTGAGAACTATTATGCTATGTTTGTGTAAAGGAGTTTAATTACCTACTCATCCTCACTGAAATCAACGCTCTTTCGATAAGATCCCCTGCCCTTAGCCCCTAAGGCGGTTTGCCTATATTGAATATTTGTTTGATATTTTAATAGTTTTATTTGATGCACTGCATCATATTGCAAATTGCTGCACCTTTGCCAACACATGACAGCTATAATTATTAGAAGGCTGGTTTACATTTAATCTTCTACTGTAGAGGTAATATCAGTATGCTGTTTTCAGTTCAGTATTTTGCTTTTAAATGGCCAAGGCAAGTCAAGGTCTAGTCAAGTCTCCTATTTGAGTCTATTCTGGAATTTTGCGCTACTTTGCTCAAGTCAAGCCAACCAAATAGTTCAAGAGTTTAGTCTATTCAAGTAAAGTTTTTATTGAGCAACAATGGTTATTTTTGAAATTGCTATGTTGAGTCTAATCGATAATGAATACAAAACCATAAAACTCATATACTGAAAATCCAATTTGAAAGGTTTTAGGACTATGTAATATAAGAGTATCAAGACGATAGATATGCAATCATTCAAGTATAAATACTTATATACTTACATGTATATACTAGTAAATAAATAAATAAAACACATCCATAGTTAGATTCAAAAACACGACCTTTTATTACAAATTACCCACACTTTTTTTTCTTCATGATTTTCCACATGTGTTATTTCTGGATATGGTTGCAATTCCTATTTACTGTTTATGCATCGTTAATGAGCCGTAAAATGTTTACTCAATGTGGGATCAGTCATACCTAGATGGTTTGCCTAATTTCAGTGGGCTCTGTCTGTATAGGTATTGTTGATGGTTGTAAATTATCTGGATCTATATTATGGCTCTTTTGATTGGTCACAAATAGGGCTGCAGTAATATTAGAGCCAATCAAAACACGCTGTAATTTGATAATGAGGATTGTATGGTAAAGGTAAAGATAAAGAAACTCATTTTGATTGGTTGCTCATAAATATGCCATAGCAACTAATTGAAGACATATACTGAAAGCCTTACTTGGCCTATGGCACTAATTGTTAGCTGTTTAAACATTCAAATATCTGATGTTTCAAAAAATAAATTGATTTCAAACATGGGAGTTTTCATTGTGTTAAGGATCATTTGAAATATTCACAATTTGTTTGCAATGTTTACTAGCCATCTAATCAATCTAAATGTTACAACTTGTTGATATCGCTACAAACATCCAGGACATGACAAGAAACAGAAGAAAATGTGGTGAATTGTTGGTATATTTAATCATCCTCTTGGGAAGTGAAATGCAACTTTGAATTTGAGCTTTTTCTGATATCAGCTTTTTGTTATTGTATCGAATTTGTAAATAATCTAAAAACATGGCGCAATAAAATGAATTGAGACTAGAGTAGTGGACAGGTATGATTGCATTTGCATTGTGTAAAAGCTGATGTTATCAACATATCATGATGGACTTCAGAAGATACATCTTCTTTCAGCTGTTTGATGAGGAGGACAAATTAACAAGGATATCCATCCAAACTTGCTTTAGTTTAATTAGTTGGCAAATACAAATCTGGTCGGTTTCGCAAATCCACATACAGGGTGAGTCAAAAAAAAGGTTTACCCTAATTGAAAAAATTAAATTAAAAAAAATTTCTGACCACAATATCAAGGCAAACAAAACTTTAAATGATTGCGCCATTTCTTTGCTACCATCTGGGGAAAAAATCACGGGAAAAAATCACGCTATTTGATGATACCGTTAAGGCCAAAATTTTTTTTTTGTTATATTGGCGTAACCCGCCCGACCCTAAAAATACGCCCGACCCTACACTTTTTTTTTTTTTTTCAGTGAAAAACAAACAAAAAAAACAACCGACCGACCCTAAAAAATAAAAAAATGAAAAAAATAAATGTTTTTTCTCGAACGAAATACGACGGTGCTCCTCGAATTTTGTGTTTTATTTGTATATAGACTTGTACTGAGGGGTACTTCTAACAAACAATAGGGAATGTTTAAACTCGGTTAACATTGTTCAAAAACAGCTGCTAAAAAAAAAAATAAAAAAAAAAAAAAAAAAAATCCCTACCTACCTACCCTATTTTTGTTCAGCCCGTTACGCCAATATAACAATTTTTTTTTTTTGGCCTAAGTAAATATGACTATTTCTGTACAGGAGCTGTTTTTTCACCAAAAACACGGTTTTTAATTTCAAGCTTAACGAGCTTAATAATGTTTACTAGGATTATGATGTAAAGCATTACACATCTTGTTTATTAAAAGAATTAAGTAGACAATACACTTGTTCAAAATTGTCTCCTAATAGATTAAAACAATAGACAGCTTTAAGGCCTATTTATGACACACATTAATCATTGCATAACAAAGGAATTGATCCTTTTGCTGTCGGTATTGTGATTTTTTATTGGTCGTATCTTATGAAATATAATGGTCAAGATCTGGAAGCGTGTTCGGACGTTAAATTGGTCACTTTTATTCAAAACAGCGTAAAATAAGTTTCCCTCAACCAATCTAAACCAGATAAAATTCATATTAAAGCTAATTGATTTGTCTTTATACCGTAGTATATTGTTTTGAAAACAAACGAATACTTTTTTCTAAAATAAATCGCTGAAGTTGAGTAAACTTTTTTTTGACTCACCCTGTACAGTTTCCTATGATGATATCTGTTTAATTCATCTGTTGTTCCTAGAATACACCTGTTAGATACTATGAGGGATTATAGCAATACTACTTGTCTATGATACTTAAGACTAGTCTTACTTTAAACTGATGCAAGATTAATATACTGGCATTGGGCCATACATCTGCATGTACTTGGTACATGAAACAGCAAATGCTATTTGTTTATCAATCGCCGCTAATATTGGAAAAAATAGGGAAAAGGGTGTATTGTGTGCAGATATGTATACTAACGCTAATCTGGGATTCATAAGATTTGCTTTCTGACTTTAAATTTGTACTTTATGATTTTATATACCTTTTTAAAACTGAAAATAGTACTTTCCGATTTTGACAAACACAAAAATCTCTTTTGAACAACCCAATTTCGATATTTGACATTATATTTAGAAATTTATTACAAGAATGAAACCAATAAATTAATGTACAGATTTTTTTTAAAAAGAGCCAAACCAAAGTTAAGATTCGCCGATTCTTCCCACAAAACCTGTGTCAACGTTTCACGATACCCCATCATTTAGTTTAACCTTCCATAGCCAGAAACTGTTGGTTAATTATCGGCGCCCTCCTACTATACCACTCTGTATCGGATTACATCGCGCAGGTGGAGGGCTACGTGATTGTGCCTACATACAGAAGCTGCTAGTGTAGGATTAGACTTGACAGCCAATGACTTGAGGCCTAGACAAATGTTAGGTTGGCATCTCCTTGGCTAGATATTTGAATTCTAGGTTGAATAGAAAAACAAGACATTTCTCTTTCATAGCCATGGGTACTTCATCAGAGTATAAAAACATTACAACATCAGATATCTACAAAAATAAATCAATATTGAACATGATAAATAACACATGCTCTTATTTTGAAACACATTTGTTTGCTAGGTTTGAAGATATTTGGTTTGGATGTTTTGTTGAGCTCTCATTTTTTGAAATCCCATTACGCACACCATCAGTTTATATTTGAGTTCAGGCCTGACTTTGTGACTCCGTATTAGAGTCGGGATTTTATTTCAAGCTGGGGTCGCCCGGCTCATAGTTTTGGGTGAATTAATTGGCATGAATATAGTGAACGCTGACAATCTAGCATTTGTATTACAACCATTCATTCAGGGCGGGATGAATGAACGAGGTAATCACTGGCAATGAAACTCGCTGGCAGAACAAGTTTCCATGTTGTTGACATGGAATATTGCTTTATCCTCTCTGTGACTGATTCCATTTGGTTGTAGTACCTCTCCACTAAAGCCCCTGCCCCTATCTGTGTCATCAAGAATTGCAATGATACATTAAAAATATGGTACCTAGAATACTTCTGCGCTATGGTATCACCATTAATCTTAACTAGAATATCAAGCGAGAAATATGCCTAGCAACGACGAGGACGTATAGTCATACTTATATTTGATAGATTTTATGTTTTTACAGCTTAGAGTGAAAATCTGTGGCAAATTTTATTAAGACGCAAGGTTGGGTGACTAAACTTATGCCAACATATAATAACATTATCTGCATGGTACATTGATCAATCTGTTCTCTCTAACAGGATTAGGATAACCTTTGACCCTAGACTCATAATGATATGAAAGAATAGTCTCTTACACAGACTAATAAGTACAGTCACATTTTGTATCTACAATTAGAATGAAGTGTTAGTTTTATGATTGAGGCAGAGTTTCTTGTCAGGTTTTCAATGACTGAATAGGTTCACATTCCTCCATGCCTCGAGGATCAATCCATGAATCTACGCTTAGTTACTCACAATTGCTTGTTTACCATAGAAAATAATAGTATCAAAATCTGTAACAAAATCTGTTTCTTTTCTGAGCCTTAGGAAAATTACATAGCCGCAACATTTCTCACATAGAATCAGGTTGCGCACTATTTTTGTTTAGTGTTCATAAATATCTCTGATTCTTATATGTTTATAACAGCTCCCCTCTCCTAGAAAAATGTTCAACACAACAACAACAACATAGTAGTTTCCCTTGGCAGAAGATTAGATCCTGAAATGTGTTTTAGTAAATTAGTGCAGTGGTGTATACAATTATATTTTCTTGTAGCGTTGTATGGAGACACTGGGTAAGCGTTATCTCATGATACTTTATTTTGAACATACATGTACATAACTTAAAAGCATTAAAACATGAAATGTTTCAATTAAAAGTTAACATTTTGAAGCTAAATTTAGCACAAAGTAGAAGCAAGTGTGGTGTTTAATGAGCAAAAATTGCAATCATTTTTATTTGAAAAGCCATCCACATCTGTTACGTGCCTCCAGCCTAATTCACATTCTTTTCCAATGATACACTGGTTAAATAAATGCAAATTATCTTGTCTTTTTAAGTTAATATAAAATTCACACACAAAAAGCTAAAAAGAACCCAATTATATGAATCACACAGAACAACGATCTTTTTAAATTGGTCATTTAGTATTTGATGCCTTTTTGGATTAACTTTAAGTGGTTTTTTTAATTGAAAATCAAATTATTATCTTAAAATGAATATGGCAATGTCAAAGTTAATGAGACAAATTAATAGCAAACCAAGGTTTGCCACTTTCATCATTTTTAATTTTAATCAATTAAAAAGATCAGAGTTGTCATGATCCTACAGATTGAGTATAACATTTATAACCAGGATTCCATTTAAACCATTCACCCAAAAGAAAACAATGGCTCACGCACATCTCTGGTAAGGTTGTGCATAGGATATATGTGTGGTGGCATGGGAAAACCCTTCACATGGTCATTTTCTAGCAACTTGGTTTTTTTCTTTGGCAGAGAGCTTCATACTCTACTGAGTATAGGACTGTTTAAATTTTTCAGAAATTCCATCTAGAACTACAGTTATAGTATTTTAAAGTCGGCAAGTTTAAACGCAACACTAAAAAGTGAAATTGATAATTCAAAGGTGTACTGTAGGCCTACACAAAACATTTTAAATGCTCTAATAATAATAAAACTACATTGTTATATCACGCAGAATAGCTTGTCATGAAAAAGACGTTTGATATGAACCTAGATTTTTGCGATATTATTAACAATTGTAAGTTCTTCACTTTCAAAATCTTTACAATTCATTGTCGGAATTCACAAGTGGTTACCATGGTAACAATGTCATTTTACGTAAACATAGCATTTTACACATAAAATTTGATAATTAAGGTTCAGAAAAGTACTAAAATAAACTTAACATCTGGAATTTTGCATAAAAAACTTCTGGAGACTAAAGTTCAAGGTATAATCTCTATCTTGGGACCAAAGTTGGAAAATTGACTCGGAACTCATTTGTTAGAAATATTTTGGTATGACCCAGATATCTCAATATTAACACTAGCGACTTCCGACGGGTTTTCCCATACCACCACACATATATCCACTATACCGCAGTGCCTTTCTGATCATATTATGAGATCATCTTTAGTCATGTCCATCTTATGGGAAACAAAAATAAAACCATGTCTATAATTTCTCATCTAAGATTGAAAGAAAGCTGTGACAACTTATAAATCAATTTAATAAGTATTAATTTTTCTACGAAAAGTTTTTCTAAAACCAAATCTAGCAAATAGAGATGTGACCTGAAAGTGCATGCATCCTAGCTAGTATGCCGACATTCATGCACTGCCGCTAACGCACTGCTAAAATTTTAATTACAAAATTACGTTGCAATCAATTGTGAGAGGCGTAATTTAATATTGAACATTTATGATTAGAGCATTCTCTTTCTTCTTTTATTCTCTTTTGGAGCACATTACTCGTAGTACAGGGTGGACCGGATAACAAGTCTGTAGATTTTCAGGCAATGGCACAGTATCCCAATAGGTAATTCAAATATAGTATGTGCAACATCCAATTTGTTTAATTAATACAATACAATGTCTTTCTATTTTCTCAAAGTTTTGTGTCTCTCAAATGTCAATTAAATTCATGTAATGAATTTCAATAATCTCAATGGAATTTATTGCAAAAACATGCATGTTTTGACATAGAAACCACCAGAAATGTTCAGAAATGTACTTCATTTGATCCAACCTATAATGAATCACATACTAACCGCATTTCAGTGGTCAGTGGTTTATCACAATATGATATTTCAGCATTTTTTCACTATCAACGAAATATAATTAAACGTTCACATAACACACCTGACTCACCCTGTATGAAACATTAAACTAAGGGACATCATATTTCAAGCCGCCATTCTCATATAGTTATCCATGACTAGCACGTTTTTTGTTGGTGAAAACTATTTAAATTAGGTGCTTCTAATTGAATTCCATTGCCTTTTCTATTGATAAGAAACTAGGTTTATGTTACTGATACCAGCACGACAAAATCTAGTAATACTTTAACATGGCTTAAATTCAATTACTAAATAGTATATGGGTCCTGGTTATTTTATTCAAGTTTAATGTCATTATTTTGTATTTTGTAAATTTGTCTAGACTTGTCTTTCATGGAGATTCTTGCTTTATAAGAGTACCATATTAAAATCTTCTACATAGTACAGGCATTGATAGTTTTCTATCATTTTTTATCCATTCTGAAGAATCTGTGTGTAACAAAAAATCAGGGATGTAGCTAAAGAAAATGTTGAGTGCCGGCTAATTTTACTGATGGCGAACGGAGTAAGTGTAGTGAAAGAAGTGCAGTGGATCATGGCATGGGATCCAGAGGCCTTCTTAATGTGTTTTTTAGGTTTTTTAACGCATTTTGAGGGTTCCTGCCACCTCGTTTCTTATTTTATGACGCAGTTTAATGATTTTACCAAATTTCTTTAGTGTGCCGGCTACACCCGACCAGCACCGACCGGCGTAGTTACATCCCTGCATAAAATTAGTTTTTACTTTCTCTCTGGTATAAATGTTGCCTCGTCAGAACGCTCAATTGACCCCGCAAATCTATAGTGCATATGGGGACCTCTGATCAGTATGATAATAGAAATCGAGCAGACAAATTCCACGAACAATATATATCAAAAATCAATGCAAATAATGACCTGCAGTACATACAATAAAACCTAGCAATGTCAGTACAGTTCATTGTAAAATGGATAACTAGATGAGCTATGAGTCACAGTCACAACACAGTTAAACAGACATAGAAAGAGAAAAAAGCCGGACAGTTAACTCACTACTTGAACTCGGAAAATAGCCAATTCTTTCTATACCATCCCACTATTGTCTCTGTAACCACCAGCACAAGACTAGTCATATTTGGACTTGTTTAAATGCATTTCGTGATCGGATTCCACACACTCCCACGAAAATTGGAACTTTGACTCTGATCCAAATTGAGTCAGATTTTATTGTTCACAAAGTAGGGAAAAAAATGACACGCTTCGATTCAAGCCAATGGCGCGTGCAAATGGTTAACTGGGTAACTGCTAATACATGTGTGCAGGATAACCGAGTACGTAATACTGAGACAGTAGACAGACAGACCGTATATCTGGCCCCCATGCCCCATCCTTCCTCTTTAATGTCATTTCTACCTATCACAGCTTAGTAAAGCAAGGGAAAATCAACTCTCAAGGTCACGGCTAAATGACTATTCCATCTCTGGGGCGGTGCAATATTGCATGATAATGGCTGGATTGATAGTAGCTATTAGCTAGCTAGACAACGACTATATAGAACATCCGAGTATTAAACAACCATTCTGTACACTAAAAATGATGTGCGGTTTTTAGCAAAGCATCCTGGAACTAGGAAATTATTTTATTTCTAATCTATAATGTTAATGATTCCAGGGCTAGGGTTTTTATCTTGAGTAGTTGAGAGTATGACACAAGAATACTTCCATGTGGGCAGATGAGCACTAAACATTTTTTATAACATCATATTGCAACTCTGTGTCCTTTTCTGTCATCTCTGCTACTAGTGCTAGGTAATATGTTGTTTAATTGAATGATATACAATTAAATATGATTTGATTTGATTTGATTTTTACCCCAGTAAGATTGATTGTTTCATTGTCCGATGTGGGTAGGGCTGTGCCGCCCATACATACATACACACCCCTACATACATATATACAACAAGTATTTGTGATGCGTCATTCCTCGGAGGCTCAAAGCGCTACAAAGATACAACAATAGCGTAAGAATAATAACTTATAATAATAAAGATAAGCAAATAATTAGTTGAAAACAAAAATGTCTTAAGTGCCATTTTGAAGACAACAACAGAAACAGACTGTAGGAAGATCATTCAATAATCTAGATGCACAAACAGTAAAAGTCCTGTCACAAGCTTTGACTTTTGCCCAACCAGCTAAGTAATATTAACTGAAAACCCCTAGGTCTATTAAAATATACAAATATGTTTTAAAGATGAGATACAAAATGCAATTACCTAACATATTTTACGTAAAGTTATGGTTATGGCACCCTTAATCATATTGGTCTGTTTTACTGATTTCCATCTTTGTGACTTTTCATTAGAATGTTTGTCAAGTAATTCATTTAATCATTTCATGAACATTCCAATCATCATCTTCCCAAAAGAGGAGGAAAGAAAACAAATCTACAACCAAATGGATTTAACTTTGCAAAATAAGCCTCTCTGCAATATGTGTAAGCCGATTCATTGGACATGCACACCATCCACACAAAACGTGGAGAGAAGTGAATCTAGCTTCCGGGCATGCCTGTCAGAAACTCCCTTCATTGCTCCTAGGGAAGAAGATGATTATCGGGGTTTCGTTTCAGATTGTTCACGTTTTGGAATTCCCCATCGGCACAAGCTCATCCATGAGGGGGTTTGCACAGGGAATTGGGAAAGGGGAGTAACGTCTGATTACCTCGAGGCAGTATGACTTTAAGGGATAATTTGTAAATAGCCAACGGCAGTTGCTTGTTAAAATTATATTATGAATAATTCTCCCAGCGTCCGCCCAAGAGTTCAGAGCAATCCAGAATCCATTTTTTAGCTAAGTTTGATAAAAACCTGCATCAATCATGCCAAGAACTACTCAAAGAGAATGATAGTTCTTCCTGCAACATGTCTTCTTACAAAAGGTTAAAATCTGCTTAGTTGTATTGCCTTTGTGCCTTTTTGTTTTTGTTTTTGTTCATCCCCTAAGCTATGACAATCTTTGATGCCCGGTTTGGTATCTAACATTATCTTAATGCAGTTCTTATATTTGTTGTCTTGTGTAATCTGTAAAAAGCATTGAAATCGCTATGGATGGCATGATATGAATAAATTATCAGTATTATAGTGATCTTACAACTATATTTGGCATTTGACAATGTGACTTTACTATAAACAATGCTAAGCCAACGGAATAGTCATAACAACCTCAGTCTACAAAATAGTGTATAGTATACAACTATTTTGGGTTCAATATAACCATTATCTCTTAGTTTCCACATAACCTACTGATACATGGTACCATGGGGCATTTTTCATGAGACACACTATAATACAAGCTGAGCATCATTAATGCAATCACTACTGTCTGTCTGATAATATATCAGTTCTAATCCATTCTTTCCAATTAAACACCCGTTATTCCTCCTTGATTCTGAATCATTCATGTAACGGCTTAATTGATTCTCTCCTGCCCTGGTTGTGTGCATTAATGTTTTATTGGGTGCTATTTTGTACCTATATGTCCTTTGAAATCTGCCAATCACATATGTGGACATTTCAGGAATGGAAATACAATTTGATCATTAGGTAACGGTACTAATTAAAGAGATATTAATTGTAGTCTAATTGGAACAGCTGTTACTTGGCATTCCCTCTCAAAAAATAAAGAGAGAATAGAACAAAATAGAAGAATAAATTTGCCGCACATGTTCCCTGGTTATAATGTTTGTTATCTCTGAGTTTCAGGGGAATCGATGCAATTTTTAAACCTGTCCCCTACATGAGCTTTGACCTGACCTATCCTACTACTCCCTTCACAAAATGAAACAACATATAATATACATATACCAACTAATGTATCCCTGTGAAAAGTCAAATGTTGTAAACGATGGTAAATCATTCATGCAAAGGAGATTTATTACAACTAATTCGGGGGAAGCCCCTTCCTCCTCTTTCTTAAGATAGCTAATAGAAAACAAAATGTAGAGAAAATTAGGAATAAGATTAACTTGAGATCCAGCAAATGTTTCAGCCAGGCCTCCGTTGAATGCAATCAAAGCCTATCATTCGTCATTGGCATCCTACAACAACAATTGTATTTAATGGTATTGTATGCTACTACACTGCACATATTTATAGGCCATGGGACATTACACATGTGTGTATGACATCAGTCTTAAGCTTCCTGTCATTCTAAACTAGTCCGTTTAATTGATGTTTGAGAGCATGACTCTGGTATCTCTTATCCTCCCTCCTAACATCTTTGCCGTTGGATAACCCTACAAAAGCATCAGACAGGGGTAATTATACAGTACCTTCATTTTCTCTGCGAGTGAGCGATTTCTGAAATGTGAGACAGTATTAAGCATTACCATAGGACAGAATAACATCATTTTTTATTCAGCGCTTGGGCGGCAGTGCGCATAGAGAGAAAATGAAAGCGATTGAAGGATTGATGGCAAAAACAATTGATGAGAATCATGACGTAGTGATTGAGAATGGATGCGCATCCATGGTCTGTTAACAACATTACCTGGGATTTTATTTGATATTGACATGGTGTAGTAACATATTGAATAAACGATACATGACCCTTCCTTATGAAATAGTCACAAAACCAGAACAATGTTACTCATCACAATTACTCAATAGTAGTCTGGTGAGATAGGAAAGTTGGTACAAAAGTATAACTTAATAATAATTTTGGTGCTTTTCAGCATGAAGATATTTCAAGGTCTTGATAAAATCCTAATTTTCTGTCAAAATTGCAACAATTTCCCTACCAATTGGTATGTACTCATTTTAAAAACTAAAATATCTCTTTCGCTCACTTTTCCTAGCAAGGAGCTTCCTAAGTTCTGTATTGGTCCATAAACGTTAACATTCCCTTACAGCCTACCAGAAAACTTCAGAAGATCTTATGATATTTGATGATGTAATAATAATGATATAGCCATCCAACTCTCAGTAGGAAGTACCTGAGATACCTATACAGCCATGTATATTTTCCCATTACAAACCACCGACCAGGCAAACACAAAAAAACTTGATTCTCACTACATCGCTTACACAACAAGGTAAATGGGAGTAAAAGAAAGCAGCACACAGCATACAACGGCATGAAATAACCCTTTCTTTGTGACCTTAAATCACACAGTGATAGCCTCAGGTAACAAAATGCTTTCTGAATAACGTAGAGCCTGAGAGATAACTGCCAAATCACAAAAGGTACGTGGTTAATACCATAGTTGATCAAGAAAAACTATTTTATTCTTCGCTTTTCAGAAACAGTTACAAAAGAGGCAGGCGTCAGGTTTTATAGTCCAGATCAGCACAGTACAGTGAGCACAGGTACTTAAGGCTCAGGTGAAAGTACTATTTTGAGGCAAAAGTAACAAATCTGTCCACTAAAAATGATGTTCCTGTTGAGACCATAATAAAGTACAAGTATGTGGTATTAACTTGTTATACATGGTAGCTACATAGATCAGTATATTGGAGGAGCGTTGGTCACAATCTTCCCTGCATGCCCTTTGAAATGGTTTAGGATTATGTAATTATTTGTTAGGACATTGAAATATTGAAGCTTTTCCTTGTTTTAGGCAAATAACGAACAAATAATATCACACTGAGGATCACTTTTTAACATGTTTAGGTAACAGTCCCAAATGACAAATGTATGGCCATGGGCAACCCATAGCTACAATGCGATAAGAGAGCGAATATTACCTATTTTTAACACCTAGAACATACTTGGCTATAAATGGAGTGTAACCAAATGCTCAATTTGATAATGACAATGTGAGAATGCCCTCTTTGTCATGGACGTATTTGAGAAGAGTTATTGAGGTTTTTATACCTGATGAAAATGGAAAGGTTTTCACACAGTGCATCATGGGTAGAGGTGTACAAAAAGGGACAGGGTTTGAAGTGCTACTTGGGAAGGGGGTAAAATGTCATTTAAAAGAAGAGAGGTGTCCTACTCAAGGAAGATAGAAACTGTGATGAGTACATACTTATTCAATGGCACTTTTCCATGCAGTTATGTGGAGGGAATGATGAACTGGTCTATAGCTAGGTAACATTCATTGCTCAACATAACAAATCAGTTGAAAACTAATGGAATGGCAAAATGGACCACTTTTTGTGACATTTTACATAGCCATCACTAACTATTACATTCTGTGGATTTTGTCAGAGGAATTTTGTTTTCTCCATACAAACCAAAGACATTAATTAGACTATGAAATACTATTCAAACCTCCTCACCTTCAATACAGCTGGGCATCAAATATAAGAGGAAGTGGGATTAATTAAAGTATTCAATTTAACCAAAGCATCCTTCAATCTATTCAGGTATAATTTGGAATATGGCAATTTTATCTGCATAATCATATGCTTCACAATTAGCTGGGGTGGTAGATCTAAGTTATGTACATAAGAATTATGCCGTTGGATTCCTCTATCTAGTATAACCTATGGTATTTCAATTGGTCATGTTTCACCCTATATTGAGTAGAGCAAGATGTGTCGTTATTATTTCTCATCTTTATATTATATCAATAGTAGTTGACACATCCTAATGAAATTGAAAGTGAACTAGTAAGTCTTCATGCATAGTCCAAGATGGTGTATGCTTGAATAGCTGCTGTGTCTTACATTCTTATAAATAGACTTGTACAAAGCACCAAATAATATAAATGGCAGCTCTTGAGATTAGGCATTCTTACACCTTCACTTTCGTAGACAGATGGAGATGTGATTGATCTAATTCAAAATCTTTGATAGTTATCATATCATCATCATGGTTGGTAGGTTCATCTGATACATCAAAGATGCTTCATATAATAGCATGAACTACACCTTCATCTATGATCAGTAATAGGTAGGATGTTTATACAAATCTAAAATGCTTAATACAAGTTTGCTTGAAAATGTCATTTTTATTGAACAATTGAAAACAGTCCCTTTGATTTGGTTTGAGATTGCTACAAATAAATAATTTTAGACTAGATATGTTACTTTATCATGTTTATCCTAGACTAGAACTGCACTACATATTTACATTCACACATCCTGTTAACCACAATTTATATCTAAATATTGCGTTTCAAGTTATCTAGAGTTCAACAATTTGTGTGTGTCCGCCATATAACCCTAATAAGCCCAACCCAAAACCTAACCCTAAATCTAATCTAAACTGGTGGCAGTCAGTCATGTGTTTCATGCCAATGAGTAAGCTTTTTAGGAATGAAAAAAAACCCCACAGATTCAACACATATGGCCACACTGAACATCCTCTCTAATGAATTGATCTCTGCATCTACTCTGCGCCTGTTACCATGTATCTATCAGGTTCTGCATCTTACATCATCAGAGGAGTTTGATGGATTAGGGTTTGTGCCATATGGTTACATGAGACTCTTGATCTAGTGCTGAGTTCACACAAAATGTGCAATGATAACCTAGTTTTATGTGACATCTGAAGGGACTCAATGATTGTTTCTAGCAATCAGCTATAGATTGAGATCAGGACAGGTGTGTTGACTGATTATGACCTACTTTGAACTAGAATTGACATTCATAACTGTCTGATTAGGCTATTACAGGTATGGGCCATATCCATCAAGAATCACATAGTGATAGTTACAGGAATTCTACATGGATCTACCTGAAGCCAGCTGAATGCCACAATATACCTACCAAACATGGAAGATATGATGACTGAGGGAAAACATCCGGCCGTGGTAGTGATATACCATTTTGCCAAATCAGGCTTAATGAATTCCTGCCTTTGGGATAAACAGATTTAATATTAAAAGCACAAACCTCCATGTTTTAACATGGAGGTTTGTGCTTATAATATTAACTTAACAGTTAAATTGAAGTAAAAGGCAAAATAGATAATGTGCTTTGTTAAGAAGTGAACAATCTCAAGATAAATAGATTATATCCAAGTATTTTTCGTCTTATATCATCCCAATGTAAGAATTTATCAGATGAATTTGACAATGTTGTAGATTGTATAATGACTGAAGGCAACAAGGAAAAGAGGATTTGGACAAGACAAGGATCTCAACGCAACACAACAAGATACACACTCAACCTTGCTGTCACTGAGTCTGGAGAAAAGGGATTAACAAACTACTACTACTACCTAGACATGATTACATGGTCATCTTGTTGCTGCTACAATGCGTATTGGTTTATAACCAGCGATTTCATGTTAAGCACTATCTCAAGTAAAAGTTGATCATGTGACCATGCCTGGTTACATTAAACTATAAATCATATAGCTCTGCGTAGTTCGGTGTGAATTATGAGAGGATTCTTTAAATGTAGGAAAAAGTCAAACAAGAAAAAAAGGATTATCTGACAAATCACAATCTGTTTATGGATGTTGTAAGGACAGCAGACACCATTAAATTGTGTTAGAGTACACGCTATCCCAATATCAATGTATATCACATACAGACTTTTTAACTTGTAACTACATTATTGTCCTTGGCATATAATGTGCATCTTGTTAAAAGGAATCTCCAATGCAACACAGCTAGATAAATGGTGCTGATAAATAGGTTTCTTCCCATTGAAGTGGGAATGTACACTTGGAATAACAGAAGAAACTAAGTGCACAGAACCAGTGTGTACATAATGGTCAGTTACTAGAAAATACACTCAAATGTTTTGTAGTGGTGTTTCAATTGTCAAGTAAGGTGCACAGTGAAGCTAGTCAGGTTAGAACTGTTTCTGGACACCTTAATGGGACACAAGAGTGACAACTAGATATGAGTACACACCTTAAAATTCACTTTCTTATCCAAAATATTTCCCTTCATAAAACCATGGAAGTACAATGTTTAAGACTATGTCATTTTAAGTGCAATCAACTCCATCGTGCTAGAGGTCATACAGGGTAGCCTTACCCCAAAGCATGATGGGATACTCGGCTGCCCAAATACTGTAACTGACACCGCTACCATAGAATTCATTTTCATTCCATTGAGATTTTTCCATTTATGTTCTATTAACCCTGTCAATGGAAGGCATAGTCAGGGTGAACATACATCTCTTATTATGCTTATTATTTAACACTTTCCCTGCCATTACAATATCAAATGTTTACACAAACAAAAACCCAAAGTTAAACAATTTTTAGATGCTATCAAATAGTTACTGATTTGATTACAAATATTCCTAATCTTGGAGAATTGAGAAAGATCATAAGTTTCACACGAGCACATCTGAACATCAACATCCTGTTCAGAAGTACACTGACCTCAAAACAAGAAGAAGCAAAGCAAGTCAACTTGGCGGCACTTTTGGCGGGCTTTTCGCTGCACATTCTACATCATGGAGCACTACTGAGAGAAACTTTCAATTTAGTTTTTTCACCCCTAGCCCATTTTTTTCTTTTAAAGAAGTCATTCCCTTGCACAGAAAATACAGTCACTTCAGGGCATGTCCATCGGGCGACGGGCAGCTGACCAGCGATACGCCGTCCGAAGCACGAACGGAGTGTTTTGAGAAGCCTACCTCCCACTGACCACCCGCTACTGCCCGCTGCTGGATGTCTCTTTACAGGTCAGTAAGGCAACAAAATAAATTGGTGGGTTGCCCTCAGCAAACCACACTAAAATCTCACAAATTAGGGTTGCAATTTCTTTTTTTCTTGATTTTTAAGATTGAAATTTTACCCAATTTGTAATGCATATGTTTGCTTGAATAAATTGTTTTAAAACTACTATCACACTCGAAACATTAGTCAAATTGTCATAATTACCAATTTTGTCTTGACATGAACCACGGTCTGTTAGTAATAGTTGTCCGAAAAAGGGGGCGAGGTAAGAGAAGAAGAAAAAGAGGAGAAAATCGACCAACCGACCTGACTTCCAGATTTTTGGAACTGGAGGGTAACACAACATTTTTTGTTGGCCTAAGTTTAGTGTGGTACTCCTACACCTACTACAACAACACACACATCCTCAGTAGTAGCATAAGATCCAGTCAGAAAACGGCTATATGGTTAATTTTATTTTCCCCATTATCTGCTTTACTTTGAAAGAGAAAGTAATCTATTTTAAAGTAAAATATGAAGACAAACTAGATTATCTATATTATGTTGGACATATTTGCAATTATAAAACAGTTTAAATTTCAGAATATGATGCATTTCTACAATATGTTTCTTTAATACAGATAGATGTATAGCGAATGTTGGAGCCATTACAGTTCAGTCTACAAGAATAGTGGATTTAAAAAAATGCATAAAAAATTAGTCCTGCAAGATTATGCAAACAATTAGGCCTATACATAAAAAGATTAAGAAAAGTTATGTTGATGAATTTCAATAATGGTGCTGCCGATGAGAAACTAGATTTAATTTGTCAAATTGGCCCGGTAGCACCCCCTCCCCCCTGGTCCCTGCTTATTTGCCATCAGAGCATCTATCATCGTCATGAAACAAACGGTTGACCTCCGGGTCAAACCAGGAAAATAATCTACCGGCAGAAAAATGCTGGAATTCTTTTCTCCAAAAGCCTCTATTCTTGCTTCAGGCATGAGCATTATTGACCCTTGTGCCAAGATGGAGCAGGCTCTTTCTCGGTCTCTATTTATAACAAAAACAGACGGAAAAAGCAAGAATAAAGCAGCCAACTATACAACAACAACAGTGAAAGTCACACAAGAATAGAGAACAGTTACCCGGATACCTAGTCCATAGTAAACGGAGCTGGTCAATGACAAAAACAAACCAGGTTTACTTTTGCATAGTATTATTGCCAACATTTATTTAATGGGATAAATCCATGACGTATCAGGTTTCAAGTTGGAAGGTTTCAAAAAGTGCTGAAGGGGTGAGAATCTCACCCAGAGAATGAATATGGCACTGGAAGTGGACTATTTCTCAAAATATGGGCCATCCAGATACCTGTTAAAGCTAGCCCGAGTTACTTGCTACTGCATAAATTCACCTGTATCATGCAAGCAGAAAAACACATCCTTTCTCATCAATTGTGTGATATTTCCCTCCACTGTCTGTCATTCTA